>VXBB01011129.1:68292-116333 GCA_013399915.1 Illadopsis cleaveri | reverse complement strand
CCGTGCAGCGCCCGTACGCGGCGGTGGGTGCCCTGGATGTCAGCCTCGACCTCCTGGAAAAGGGTGCAGGCGTGCCGGGCCACGTCGGAGAGCTGTCGGAGGATCCGCGACAGGGCTACGTTGCTGACCGAGCAGAGGTCCAGCACCATCAGTACCGCCGCCGCCTCCCCGCCGCCGGCCGCCTCGGCGCCCTCGCTCGCCGTCCCTGGCTCCTCCGGCGGCGGGTCCCGCNGTCCCGGTGCTCGGGCGGCGGAGGCACCGGCGGCCCCTGTCGGGCAGGGACCGCTGCTCCGGGCGGGCTCTGCCTCCTCGCCCCCGGCCCAGCCCGTGTCCTCTCCGGGGGGAGCACCGCTGAGGTGCGCAGAAGAAGAAAAAGAAGCAGTTTCGAGGGGCACGAAGGGAACCCAACTCAGCAAGGCCCGACTGCTGCGGGAGGGTGGTGCCCGCCCACTGGTGTCACCTCCTGGGGCACCGCGGAGGGTGTTGCACTCCCTGAAGTCAGGTGCATGCACTTGGGCACCGGCTTCTCTAGGAGGTGTCAGGGGAAGCTGGGTTCCCGTCAGACGAGGAGCGCTGCTGCTGACGCAACGCAGCTCAACTTGAGTACATACACTTCTGAAAGGTGAACGTGCCTAACAAGCAGGCATGAAATCTGAACACACACTCCAAATTATTGGTGGTAAATACCACTGAAAGAGGTACTGTAAAAGGAGATCCAGGCAGATTCAAACGCAGGCATTCCACAGTTTGGAAACAGCAGCTTGTCTGCCCACTTGACCTTTACTTGTCATCCTTGCACTTGAGTGTTGTGGTACAGTCTGTCATTACATGACCACATAGAGGCAGCTTTTAATTACCTCTGGTCAAATAGCCTGAGTTGCAGAGAGCATCGCTGCCAGCCTGGTGATACACATACCCCACATTCTGCAGATGCAACAGCCTGCTCCTGGGACAAGCTTAGGTCCAGAGGGAGGATACAGCTGCTTTCACAGAGATCAGAGTCTGAACTGATGAACTTTGCTGGCCCTGCTGCTGGCTTTTAGCTTGGACCATTCATGTGCCTTCACGCTCTGCCTCTGGAAAGAGGAGCACACGGTGACACAAAGTCAGCTCAGGTCTTTAGCTCAGGTTTCTGACTTGGCTTGGAATGGGTCCCAGCCCTATGCCTGGGCAAGAAGGAAGGCACAGAGCCTGTCCCAATCTCAGAACCACCTCCCTCATTTCCTGGGGGGCTTGAAGTTCAGGTGTGACCCAGTGGGAGCAAGCAGGGACTTGAGAGCTGTTGGAGGTCCAGGGACAGTGCTCAAACAGTACTAAAACTATTTCTTGGACCAAGATAAGCCACTACCAAAATTGCTGGAGTGTTTGTACTCCCCATTGCTGAGTTTCCACTGCAGCTGGGAGGCTTTTAGCTCTTGTAATGGAGCATGGACTGTACTCCTCCTCCTACCTGGGGGAGTCATGATAAGTTATTTAGAAGCCACTGAAAGGCATTTTAATATTTCACTTGAGATTCATAAAGCAAGGGGGAACTGTTAAATTTTAATGCTTTAGAAAGAGCAGCAGCCACCCAAGCTGATGTGGGATCACAACAAAAGGACCAAGAAACAGCAGTATAGCATTCACCAGGCAGGGACAGGAGCCACCTCTGAGAAAATCAGCCCAGACGCTCGTTTGGCCTCTCCCTCAGGAACATGATAAGCCAGTGAATTGAGCCATAGCTAGCAGGTAAAAGGTGCAAGGGGTAGAATTTTAGATTGCACCTTACCACAGCCTCCCAATTGCACCTACCCTCTGATCAGTTTAGACAGGACAAGAGCTATGTAGCTCTCTTCCTTCCCTTGAAAGCAGCACCTTGGTTCTGACTGTATATCCCTACTCAACCTCAGCAAAGCTACCAGAAGCCAGTGCTTCCTCTTCATTTATTTCTCCCAGTCTGTTATTACTGCTTCTCATTTACATAGACTCCATGGTCTCTCTTTTTATCCCATGCTTGGAAAGGTACAGCTTACCTTAGGGACGCTGACAATTGTGTGACTTGAGTACAGGCCACACAGCACCAAAACACACAGGAATGAACTTGTTTAAAGGAGGAAGGTTCTGCCAAGTCTGTGCATCTCCACCATAGGGAGCGTATTTTCATTTTGGAGGTTTGCAGCATTATTGTCCTTCCCTCCACAAGTCTAGATGTTGCATTTTTCTTAGTTCTTCATTGCAAGCAGAACAGACTCCATATGCAGCTTTGGTGAGGGGCACTGGCACTTTCTACTAGGAAGGTGGAGATACTGTGTCACTTTCCTCTGGTCAGAACAGTGCTCCTATCTTTGCAGGTACTGGGGAGTCAGATTGCCCCAGCCATGCACTTACTATGTGTTTTTTATCAGTAATATTGTGTGGTGCAAATGCAGCCCCTGGGATTGCTCTTGGTATGTCTGTTCAATAGCAGATGAAGTAAGAGGGGAGCAATCCCAAAGGTTAACCTGTCTCACCCAATGTGTCTTTGCAGTTTCTTATAGCAAAAGGAGAGGAAAAAAAAAATCTTCTGTGGGGGATTTTGAATGTTGTCTCACTTCTGAAGTGCCCCTCAGAGGTGCCAATCCCTCTGCACTAACTGGAGGTTTCTCTTGGCTGGAGTTAAACCTCAAGGTCCAGAGTATTTAATTTGTGAACACATCAGCCTGGACCAACCAGGTGCGTCGCTCGATTTTAAGAAGCACTGGCTGACCTTGGAGATTGAGGCCTGTCAGAAAGAATATGAATCGTGAGCAGAGATAAATGGGTGAAACGATTCCTTGTGTATCTATTTATGACAGGACTATGTTATGTTGAACTGTAGTGCTTTCTTGCATGTACATGAGCTGTATTCAGTGTGTTAGTTGCCATACGTTTAGGTTGGGATGCTGCTGGGGATGGCATTGGCTTTCACCCATGTCAGTGAAAGGCAATTGTTTGCTTTCAAGACACATACAATGTGGGAGTGGAAGAGTGGGCTAACAGAGTAAAAGAAAGGTCCTGTTTGGTCTCTCACTGGTGCTGCTGGTGGTATCAGGCACCTGGTCGTAGCCCACGGTAACTGTTGTGCAGCTTCCCATCCCATTCCTGCCACTGTGCTCATTCCCTGGCTCACACTGGCTGCTGGTAGCCTGGCTGAGGTGTGACTTTACAGCAACACCAGCTAGGGAATATTCCTGCCAATGGAGACAGAGGGCAGAGCCATTGGCCGATAAGAAGGGATCTAGTTTCCTGCTGCAGCGAGCTACAGGAAGCA
Source organism: Illadopsis cleaveri (assembly GCA_013399915.1). Taxonomy (NCBI): domain Eukaryota; kingdom Metazoa; phylum Chordata; class Aves; order Passeriformes; family Timaliidae; genus Illadopsis; species Illadopsis cleaveri. Next base: position 113,065 of record VXBB01011129.1, on the reverse strand, counting down.
GGGAGGTGGGATTAGGCAATCTCACCCGGTTTGGCAGGGCTGCTCTGGCCTGCTGCAGTGTCTCTTGTTCTGCAATGCCAGAAAGGGAGGAGAGGCTGATGAGTGCTGTAGGCTATTGTCATTTCCTCCTCTTTCCACAGCTGTCAGGAAGGTGCCTTTAGGCATCATAATAATGAAGTTGTGGCCTTTTGGCCATAATGTGGAATCTGTCATCGCTGATGCTAGCCCATCCTAAATATATCACTTATTTATTCTCAGCAAAGATGTCACAGACAAAGCATTCCCAAACCTGTACACATTTAGGCTAGCAAAATTATCTTTTTTTGAAAGTCCCTTCAATATTCAGCTGCCATTCTGCATTTAGACCCAACAGCGACATTCCTTGATCACAATAAGGCCACATTAAATGTAAAAGTCCATAAGGCAGGAAAGTAGCAGTCAGGGCAGTTCCCTGTGAGTTTGGACCTGCTCACTTAGGATGCTCAGTTCTGTCAGTTTGTTTCAGCAGGTAAAAGTTAAAATCATTTCCAAAACATGGGACATTAAGATTTTACTGAGAAATACCTTTCCTGAAGAGGATCCCTAATTTTGACTGATGTAGTAAGGCAAAAGGGTGGTAATTCAAATTTTGATGGTATGTCCAGGACACAGAGATACTTTTTCCTTTAGTGAAGGCCACACTGCTGATATACTGAGACACACGTCTTACTTTTGGTTCTAGTTTTCTTAAAACTTTGTTGGCACAAACAGCTACACAAATGTATGCAGCATACAAGAGACCACAAATCTCTTTTAGGAGTTGCTATATACATAAGACTAGATATTGGTGTTCTGTAGGTAGGTGTATTCCCTGTTCATCCTTGTTTCTCTCACAATACTCACAAAATCATTGTTTCTGCCAGTTTGCCATCGCTACTAAAGCTGTGCAGTCTGAATTTTCTCTTGTCCTCTGGGCCGGGGCACCCTGTTTCCTCATTTTTTCCTTCTTCTTTGAGAAGAAGAATTTTACTGTCCTCAGTAGAGCTGTTCCCTAATGTTTCTCACACCTCCAGCCGAGGACGCATACAGGCATTAGAATGGTGAGTATTTCTCTGCATTAATCTCTCTCCTGTCCAACTGCATTTCCCCAGGCACTCATGTGCTGTCACCAGCTTCCACTGATCCAGCCCACTACTGCTCTTTCTGGTAGCTGTTAATATTTATATTGCCATAAACCTTTTCACCCTTGAACTATGAGCCCACTGATTTAGTCATTGGTTTAAGTGGGGAAAATACAGGGCCTGCAGGAGTCCTTGTACCTGTAGCAGAAGGAATTACTGGACTCCACATGGTGCTGCAAAACAGAATTGAATACATTCAAACTGACTTCCTTTCTTCAAACTCTCCTAATTATGGCTGTTACAGAGTTTACTTGTAATCAGAGTAGGGATGACATTTCAGACTGAAGAGTGATTATTAAATTGACACTTCCTTTAAAATGTGCCTGAAGTCAGGACTGACATGCTAATTGAATTTTATTAGCAAGAAATGTCTGTTTTAATAGGGGAACTTCCTAATCTTTCCATCAAGTTCATGCTAAGTGCATACCTACTCAATGTTTTCCATCGTTACTACCTGGTATTGCTAGTCAAAGAAAAAAAAGTCTCAATGGAACATGCTCCTGATTACAGCAAATGCTGTAATTTCCTTTGATATCAATATTAGTTTCACATTCATATATCCCATTGACTGCTAGCACAAGAACATGCCAAGGAAGAAAAAAAGCAAAGCCATTTAAGCCTCTAAAAATAATAATGGTTAAGAATGTGGAATAAATTCAAGACCAAATCAAAATGATGCCGAGTATTGCTGGCAAATTTCAGGGTCCCCTAAAACACATTAAACACTTCCAACAGCTATGGTATGATAGGTATAAGTATCCCCACCATTATTCTAGACAATACTGATGCTCATTTTGTCATCTCAGAAGAAAGGAGCTGTGTAGAGGACAGTTGGGATGCCTTTCCTAGACTCCATACCAGAACACATATATACACAGCAGAGTAACTGCAGTACTGGAGCAGCATCCAGCTCCAAGCTGGATTTCAGGGAAACGAGATTCTGCCATGTGGGCTGTGCCACTCTGTGTTAGGAAAGGCCAGGTGGGTGCTTCTTCAGAAGACAAAGCTCTCAAATTAAAGTCAGGCTCTCTTCTATATAGGAAAGCTCTGTTGAGGCAACATCACCAGCAACCTTAGCTGGAGTGCCGTGACATCTGACTCCAGCCTGGGCAGAGAACTGGTTAATGCCACCTCTACAGTCCCAAGTAGGAACATTCACAATGACAAAAAGTTAATACAGGGGATTGTATCTTAATAAAACACAGTAAAAGGAGAAGCAGACAATAATAAACTGTGTTCTTTACAAAGAAATACAATCCCTTCTAGGGAAACAGAAGAGAAAAAGGTGTTTTACTTCCCGTGTGAGCTACATCCACCCTCTTTTTTGCTCTGACTTCTTAATTGCACTTGATTTGATAGCAGTGGGGGTTTAACCTACGTTGTGGGTATTTTCACTGTTGTCTTTAATTTTGCCTGCTGGCATCAGGCAGTTTGTGTACATCAAGCCAAGTCTGCTGTCTTGATTCAGGACTCATATGACCTCAGCTGACATTTTGCCTGTATCAGAACAGTGGGAGTACACTAGTGTAGAGAAAAGAAGATTTATTGGGAACAGAATGTGAAAACCCCATCATCCACAGAAGTGCTTTTATCCAGTATTAACAACACAGATTTTTACACATTCCAGAATAATTTGGCACGTTCAGTTTGCATGCTGAACATGTCCTAACTCTCCATCATACAGTCTAAATGTGAAAGTAATTTCAAGTTTCTGTGTTCTGGAGCCAATCCAGCTTGTGGTTCATGTCACCAAGTCAAGGGCAGTAAAATGTCACTTCCCCTTATGCTCATGATGAAGAACTGAAAATGAAGATACTCTGGAAAAGGCTAGATCAGGTCGATGCCTCCACACTTTCTGTTGCTTCTCCCAAGGGCAAGGAACTTTAGTTTGTTTGGGTGGGTGTTTGCCTGGCCTGTACCTTTCTGTGTTGTGGCATGACCTTAACTCACTCGGCCCTGGTGCTGCTTGGGCAGTGAAACACACTGAGCTCCCTCACTTTGCAGTGCTGAGAGGGGAGACTCAATCTGCATCACAGGTTTCCACCAGTGCCTCGTGCCAGCCATTCCCCCAGGGGTTTAGCCAAGCTCTTGCCTTGGGCTCATTGGGGTGGATTCCAGCAGAGGAAGAGCACGAGTGGCTCGGGTTGGTTTCATGAAACTGATGAGTTTCCAGTCTTATGAGGCCGAGTGCATTAGGGTATCACAAGCTCTAGCCTACAGTGTACAGGCCATATTCCAGCTCAGTGTGTCAGAAGTTTAATTTATTGGAAAACCTGTGCTCCGGGAGTCCAAAATAGCCAAAAAAGGAGCAAATTAAGATTGAATACCACTGGAGTAAGTAAATGCAAAAGCTCATGCTACCCTGCACGTACTCTTTCCAGCTGTATGATTTCCATTATGAATAAATATTCTCTGCCAGGAGTAACTCTTTGATTTTGAAAGAAATCAAAATAACAAAAGATATATAATTACTTTGTAGGTGGGCTAATTCCTTCTTCCATCTCTTTGTCCACGACGGAGACAAGAGGAGTAGTTTTATGCATGGTGGCTTGGCGGTACTTCCAGCCCTCTACCAACAGACGAGAAAGGCATCTTACACATTAATATTTTAAATCTTACCATAAAGCAGCAAAGGTTGGTTCATACTCTTGAGCAGGCTGAATAGTTCCTCCATGTAGCAGAACTGGTGCTGGAAGTACAGACAGTAGCCCAGGTTTTAAGAAGAATCTTCATCTGATATAAATCATTTTTAGTTGGAGACCAGTTGTGGTCTCATCATGGCCAGTCAAATTAGCTTCCTGTTTTGTTTTACAACAAGTAGTACTCTTAAGTGCTCTGAAAATGCTCGATAATAGGAAAAGTCTGACAAAGTAAGTGATTACTATTTCAAAGGAAGGCAAAGTTTATGGAAGCATAATTAGTCATCTGCTCTTAAACCAGAAAAATATGGTGGAGAAAAGATGTCTTTGGGGTTTTAAAAAGAGATACAGAAATATATTAAGTGATGGAATGTCATTAAAGTCTGCATTTATTTTAAGGATAAACAGAGCTATTACACAGTTGCCCACCTTTATATCTACTCTTTCTGTTTTCTGCCCAATGGGCTTTCTTCCTTGTGTACAGAAAAAAACCCCAGTCCTATCCTGTTTATAGTTGAGTTGCAATATGCTGAAAATTATTACTTCAGATTTTGTACATTAAGTCTGTCTGCTGGCAAGAGGAAAACCCTCTCATATTATCTAATTATGGCTTCAAGCAGCACTAATGAAGAAGTTGTGCAGGCTGGGGCCTGTTCTCTCCTCTCTGGAGGCGTCAACAGAGAGTCTGTGGTTGTGGTCACACAGAAGTGGGGAGGGAGGCTGGGGCTGCCAGGCACAGCAGCCTGCAGAGGGAAGGTTAGTTCTCAAGAGCACAAGAGTGGAATCAAGTCCACAGCCCCAGTGTAGGAATGCAGCCTCGATTCATGAGTCTGAGACCTCCCACCAATGCCTTCTTCTCCCGCCACCCTGGTAGCCTCAGGGTGTCTCGGAGGGGAGGGAGCCGTCCATGCCTTGGGAAGGAGATGTACACAGCTGTGCCAGCACAACTGCAGCACGTGTCTACAACTCTGTTCCTGGCAGTGGGCTGGAAGCCAGCGTGAGAAGCAGCTGTCCAGCTCTGGGGAAGTTGTGTCTGGTTGTTGGAGAGACTCAGGTATATTTTCCCTGGAATCAAAGGAGCTATCGATGTAAAATAAGACAACCTCAGTGGAGACTCATGTTAGGGCATCCAGGCTATGTACTCAGACCAATGACTGAGGCATGGCAGTGGAGATCAGAGAACTTGCTAGTTTAGTATCAACCACAATTTAGCTGTAAAACCCACTGTAAAAGTCGAACATAAAAGTCAAATCTGAGTTCCCTGCTGCCACTGCTTACCTGTTACAGATTCCAAAGCTAACTAGTTTAGCATTAGCTGTGCTAATTTTTTAAACACATTAAAACCATAGCACAGGCATATATGCAGTCATTTAGAGTAGTGCAGAGAATAGTAGAGATACCAAAGAGAATCAGAAGAAACTCCACTGATGGCTGGCCTACATGAAGAGAAAAGAGACTCAAACTTAGATATGAGTTAATTGGGATTTTCTTCTACATCTCATTAACCTCTTGGATGGAGAATCCAGCAAAGCTGTGATTTATTTACCATAGATGCACTCAAAGGATACTGCATAACTTAGAGTTCTGGCACTGCAAAAGTTATTTGCAGTAATGAATTTTTTAAATTCTTTGGAGGAAAGTGAGTGCATATTCCCTTCCCCCACCAAATTAAAAAAAAAAAAAAATCAGAGTAGCATTCAAAGGCTCATTAAAAGCAACCAGGGAAAATAGATTACGGAGACTTCAAAGGCTCACGATACTGGTTAAGAATCAGCTCTCTTTTTCAAAGAAAATGTTATTAGCTAATCCTTGAAATTTGGGTTTTGGCAGATGACACAGTATTTCCTGCAGGTGCAGAAACTAGACAGTATTAAAAGAGTTTTGGTAGTGCACAAAAAACTTCTCAACTAGAGTTATGGTTCCCTCTGCTCAAGTCATCTTGGGTTCGCTCCATATTCCCTCATACATGTACTGAAATGTATGTAGCATTGAAAATGTAGCAGCATTTCAAGAGGCTCTAACTATATTAAGCTAGATATTTTCTTTATTGAGAAAGCAAGTCTGTTGAGATAATATTTTTTGGGTTTCTTTAGTAGGAAAAATAATGCATTAATTATTGCTATTATCAGTAATATTGGAGGGAATAACAGAAAAGTCAATGTAATGAATAATGGAAATAATATCTGCATAACAAGTACATGAATGAAACACTCTATACATGCAAACAAAGATCTTCCACTCCACATTCCTGCTTACATCAGTATGGATATGCTTTGGCATATTGTCTCTTTTAAGATTATCTTTAGAAGATCCCATGTGTGTTTTTGTCTGCTCTATTCGTGGCTAATCCCAACTCCTCCATGAGTTAGAAGTCCCCGCTTATCAGGAGAGACAAGTCCAGCCAGATCTGTCTAAAGTCTTTTGTTAAGCTGTGATCCTTTGGCCTTGATTTGAAACTTGACTGTCTCACAATGACAATTTTCTCACTGAGACTTTCACCTAAAATTTGGCCCAGATGCCCAAAGCTGTGTCTTGCTGTTTCCATGGCAACGAATTGCTTGAAGTCAAATAACTGAGCTTAAGATGCCCTTAGTAGGTAGCAACCTGAAAAGGAGCACCGGAATGAATAAGAGACAAGGGAGTAGTAGCAAAATTTGCAAACTTCCCATTTTCTAGAAATCTAAAGAGGTTTTTTGCAGCTAATAATTTTCAGATATAGTCTGACCAGCATTGCTTATAAATTCAGTTAAGGCTTTCAGGTGAAATTTAAACTACAACAAAAGTGAAGTTCACAATTTGTAGAAAAGAGGTGATAGGAGCTCATTAATTCTAGCATTAATGGTAGACATCTCTGTCTGCGTATATTAGGAGATAAAAATGTCAGAGGGACATAGTAAAGCTCACCACTTTACTGAGTGCTTTGCACATATCTTGTTGAAAGTATTTTGAAGTGTTTTGAGATCTTAGATATGTTATACAGGCACTTGCATTTGCTTGTAAGAGAAAGCTACTCCTATTACTCACAAGTTCATTCTCTGACATGTGTTTTGTCCCCATACACAGTATCAGGTATACAGTGGTGACAACTAGTATCAGAAAACTTGACACAGTTACAGTTGTTTGAACCATGTGTGTACGTACCACGAATCAGAACACAGGATATCACATTGAAAAGTTAAGATACTTCAGAAATTAATGTTTGCCTTGTCTGATTTGCTTCAGCACCAGAGCAAATACATATTTTCCAATTCATCTTTTTAGTTAGAGGTCTCTGAACAGTCTGGGAGAGCTGGGACAGGCAGCAGAGTGTGGCTGATGACACCAAATGGGATTAATACAGCATTATTAAACAAGCATTGCAAACATTGTATGTGTTTGTGTCCAACCCTTCCCCAACCCCAAAAATCCAAATGCAGGCACAAAACCCACCTATATTCATGTTTAAAGTATTGCACAAGTGTTCCACTTTCAAAAGCATCTCTTGTTGGCCCTTATTTCTCTAGTTTTATTGATATTTGCACAGATGTGTCAAAATGCCTGCTGAAAAGTTTAATCCAATATAATACTGTTCAGAGAATGAGAGGGCTCAGGAGATTTTATTTTTTTGCTACAAAAGAGGTTTAAAACAACTTGGGTGCTATAGAATATTTATTGCTCAAAGAAAAATAACCTAGAAGTTAGCAAGTGAAATAGATGGTTTTGGAAATAAAAAAGCTACAGCATGAGTGTAGAGCATCTGACCAGATCTGTAATAGTTGTTAAAGTTCTCATTTCTTTTGCTCAGATCTATTTTCCAGCAAATGACAGGAAATTTTGAGTGTACTGCAGGATCTCTCTCCCACCCCAACACAGACTCTTCCTTGTGGGAAGAGCCCATTGAGGGCAGGTAGGGTAAGGAGTAGCAAGAGAACCTGCAGAAAAAGCACGTCTTGGGGGATACTCTGACCATAACATGAATCTCTTAACTGTAATTATAAGAAAGGTATCTATAACCCTTGTTCATGCTCTTTACTTGATGTCATGTTCATCTTGCTGATACCAGAATTGTGCTCTAAAATTTTCCTTATCTGCCCCTGGTTTATAGAGGCACTGTCTTCCTAGTTTGGACATCTCAGTGATAAACTCAGTATCAATAGTCAGGGGGAATGAATCTGGGTCCCAATTATCTCCCTTTTAGAGGAGGATATGCTCACAATTTATCTCAACATCTTCTATATTAGATTAGTGATATTAGGGTTTCCAGTAAATTTTCCAGAGTCTCTTGCTCTTCCCATTTAGCAGGCAGAGAAACAATGACCTGCAGATGATGTCGAGTGAGGATGAGCTATAAGGAGGGAAACATCAAAAAGGGACAGTGGCCACAGTAAATTATAAAAGCCACAGTGGTTTTAAAGTACTTTGGTGTCTTTACCCAGTCTAATTAGATAGGAACTTTAGTAGTAGGACTACCAGTTCAGAGGAGGCACTGCATCATGTTGCATGACTTTTGCTGCACGAAATGTTTTTTGAAGGCAGTGTAATGTCCATTCATCACCCATTATCTTCAACCAGAGAACACTTCCCTGTTCATTCACTAGAATGACAGTAAGAACTACATCAAGACCCTTGCCCTGGCTCATTATAGTTGTCCTGGCTATGTATTTTATGTGGATTTCTCCATGGTTGCCATAGTGTCTGCCATCAATTTTAGTTTCCAAATGATATGTGTTTATTGCTACTTTAATAAGAACATTTGTTTAGTTAAGAATATTTACTATTTTACACATATCTTGACAGCAGCAAAGGCTGTTCAGGCAAATAAAAATGTTCTGAGTATCTGGATAAGAACTGGGAGCACTGCCTTTGGTTCCTTACAGTACAGCCCATGCTACCCACACTAGGCTTCCTTTTGTGCAGGGGCAGTGATGTTGCAGTGAGGCTGTTGACTGGAGAGTATGTCAGGATGCTGTTCAAATGAGTATATGGCACCCAGTGATATAGCACCCAGATTAATTAGGACTATGCAACTTTTGGAATTGCATGTAATCTCCTCTTCCAAAAAAGGGCTTTGATAATCAAGAGGAAGGAGAAGCATGAGAAAAAAGGTATATTTTTTCAACCTTGTTCCTACAACTTTACCTGCATTTGTTACTATTTTAACATTTGTCACAATACTTAAAGTTTTACCGCAGGCAAAATATCTCAACAATATTGTTTTCACTTCAAAACTAGACAGAGAATTCCAGTCCTGCGAGTCTGCCTTGACAAGCATACAACACTGAGCATTGTAAAGTAAAATCAAATAGAAATGGCAATTCAGAAAAATCCACGTGCAGAACACATTAAAGATTCACTACAACATCACTGATCAAGTATAAGGTCTTAGGTTACATGAAATGAGTTACTAAAGCACAAATTGTTCTTGAGAGCTACTTATCTTGCTCTCCATAATTAATTTAATACCTTAGATGAGAAGAACAAAGGTTAAGACTTACTCTCCAGTGAGGGTCATTGTTGACGAACAGCCTCTAATTTTTCTTCTACAGAAGTTTAAACATATCCTAGAAATGCTAGACAAAATCTATACAGCTCATGCAAATGTATTGGAATTTGATTGGAGTAGTTCACATCAACTGTCGAGTGAATCCTATGTAAAGGCAAAGTGTGTGGACTGTAGAAAGTAAATTATCGGGTAATTAACACTATACGCATAACAAAGAAGTGAAAAGATGGGAGGGTGGGTACAACCATTTGACTTCAGTCAAGGCTTGGCCAGAATGCTGTGCTTTTGTACCAGCTGATTGACTAGCCCATTAACTCTGTTTTGGTAACTTCAGTGTAGGTCTGTATCCTCACAAGCAACACTTGAGTTCTGAATTTCATCCCTTTAAAGATATTTACTACTGTTCACTGTTGGTATTAGATTTCTTACTGAACTTGCTATAGTGCTCCCATTCTAGACCAAGAACTCCCATAAAATGGGAAATACCCCTTTAGAGCAGCATCAGTGTTATCTGATATGTTGTTTCTCGACAGCATGATATTTATACCTGGTTGTATTCAGGTTAGAAAGCTGTTATTACTCTTTGTTTTCAGAGGACAGCAACAGCAGACCTCAGACCACAGGAGACAGATGGAGTTGCAGGCAGCCCTTATGCACTCTTAGAGATACGGTTTTAATAGAATAGAATAACCACATGATCTAAGTCAGATCTTTTGCTCCCATAAGTCGGAGTGATGCCACCAGTTCTGTCACTTGTAGTGGCCAACATGCAGCTCAGAAGCTTTCCGTCTGTAAAAAGGTGTGGCAGCTGAACTGGCTGAGATGAGTGGTGGTTCAGCCTCAGTGGCATATGCAGGAGACTTGAGCCTGAGACTGTGGGAAGCAGGATACTGAAAAGGAGATATCTGGTTAGGTTATGGTGAGATGAGTGCAACCATGGGAGTTGGTATGCTAATAGAATCATTCCATAGTAGGCCATGTTTCTGGTTGTCAGTTGGTTCAGGAGGTCATGTTCCTGTCCCGCATTTGGGATTGGACCCTTGCCCTCAGATACCCATAGATATTGTTACAATCACCACGCCCCCAGGTCTTTGGATGTTGCCCCTCAGATCGTGCGGTTTCTGTGTTTATTTTCACTATTAAAGTTCTTTATTTTTCGGGCAGTTCCATTGTTGCTGCCCCTCTGTTTTCACCACACTCCCCAGCTGGACTGGACCTGGAGTCGCAGTGAGCTGGGCTGCGATAAAAAGGGGAGCAGGCAGCTCACCCAGAGTGGGCAATGAAGGGAGGAGATATTTTAGCAGTAGTTCCAAACATAAAGATGTTAATCCCTGCCTGAAGGGATTATAAACTCCAGTTTTTTACAGTTCAAGGAGCAGCCCCTACCACTGTTAATTGTCCCAAATAACTCTTCACTGGGAGTAGGTTAAAAGGTCTGTTGCAGGAAGTACATTCTCAGTGCTTCAAATAGTCCTATCAAAGTTGAACAGAGTTGGAGACATCTGAAATGCAGACGTGATATTTCCTATCTACTACAAACATTTTGTGTATTTTTTAACCATTGGTGTTTTTCAGGGTCAGCAAATTCATGGTACACAAGGGAAACCAGAGAGCAGGAGAAATATATTTCATTTGTTCCCGAGCTACGACTGAGCTCTGCCTTCCTCACCATGCTGGTTTGGACATGTCCACACGTGCAGCATGCCTCCATCTGGTACCTGAAGATGAGACTCTTAGCCACAAGCACAAAAGAAATCAGTATTTCAAGAAAACCCTGAGAGATCTTTAAGAAATGTTGTTATTCTGAGAAATTAATGAAGAATCAGAATTAAACTGTTATTTTTAGAAACTGAATCTCTGTTTAAGAGGAAAATTGCGGGCAAAGATAATTCAAAAACTATTTTCATGTAGCCGTAAGCCTCATTCTTTGTTTAATGCTTGCAATCTCAGCATCTTTACAACTGCAAAATACCAGTTCTTTCACTTCTGTGCATACCCGTGTCCTTTCATGTCATTGAACCTTCTTTCTCCATTGCATCTGACATGCTGAAGTGTGTCAGCCAATGTGGCTAAACTGTGGTTAACACTTGCTACTAAAGGGAAGATTATTTGTAGCACAAAGTATTTAATCTAGAGAACGTGCATGTGGTGTAAGATGTATATGGAAAAGACAAAAGAAAATGCTTCTTCTCAGCTGAACAGATGTAAACTTGCGACTTCATGATGTGCTTCTGTTGCACTCTATTATAAAATGAAAGTTGAACATTTAGTTCTGCTCCAATTTTAGCATCATTTCCACAGATAACACAGAGCACTTCACAGACTTTTCGAGAACATTTTTTCCCCATAATGTTTATGGAAAAAGAAATTTGTCATGCTACCTTGCAAAAGGCGGCTGCTTTGTTGACCAGATGCCAAAAGGAAATTCAGACATGGATGGCCAGAAATAAGATTTACTTTAATCCTACTAATCCTGAGCTGTTGATTGGTACAAGGCACCATTATAGCTGGGTAAGCTTCCCAGGCTTATCGTCTGATTCTCTTTGGAGTCATGAGATCACTTTGGATTCTCAGTCTTTCCCTTGTAAAGGGCAATGTTCCTGTCTCATGTTCCATTTTCTGCTATAAACAATAGTGGGCAAAAGAAATCATGTACTTTTGCCAGAAAATGCAGAATATTCAGGGCAGGTGTTGTATTGAGCCTGGTGATATGCTTTACCATGGAGAGTGGAATGAGGAGATGTGGGATGTCCTTGAGGAGATTAGCAGCCTGTCCAGGTACTTACAGGGCTTTCTTGTACTCACTTCAGTGAAGTCCCAAGACATCTTCAGAAGCTGAAATTGTACTTGCAGAATCATAGAATCATTTAGATTGGAAAACACCTATAAATCATCAATTCCAGTTGTTATCCCAACACTCCCAAGCCCAACATTAAACCACGTTCCCTAGTTCTACCTCTACATGTCTTCTAAATAGCTGCAGGTGTGGTGACCTCACCAGTTGTCTGGGCAGTCCATTATAATGCTTGACAACCCTTTTATTGAGGAATTTTTCCCTGATATCCAATCTAAACCTTCCCTGGTACAACTTGAGGCCATTTCTTCTTGACCAACACTCATAGGTCCTTTTCCCTTGGGCACTTTTCAGACTTTCTTCCCCACACCCGTAGAGTCACGTGAGGTTGTTGTGACCCAAGTGCAGGACATGGCATTTCACCTGGCTGAACCTCATACAATTGGTCTCATCCCATCAATCCAGCCTGTTCAGATCCCTCTGCAGAACTCTCCTACCTGCCAGCAGATCAACACACATGACCAACATGGTGTCCTGTCAAACTGACTGAGGGTGCCCTTGACCCCAATCATCAGTAAGGATATTAGACAGGACTGGCCCCACCACAGAGCCCTGGGGGACACCACTAGTGCCCAGCCACCAGCTAGATGTAATTCCATTCACATCACTCTCTGCACCCAGCCATTCAGCCCCTTTTTTACCTTTCATCCAGACCAAGAGCAGCCTGTTTCTCCAGCAGAATGCTGTGGGAAATGGTGTCAATGGTGTCAGGTAGATGATGTCCAGAGCCTTTCCCTCATGCACTGAGCAGATCACCCTGCCATAGGGGGAGGTTGGTCAAGCAGGGCCTGGCTTTCCTAAACACGTGTCAGCTGGGCCCCAGTCCCCTGGTTGTCCTGCATGTGCCACCTGATGGCACTGAAGGTGATCTGCTCCATGACTTTCCCTGCACTGATGTCAGACTGACAAGCCTGTAGTTCCCTGGATCCTCCTTCTGGCCCTTCTTGTAGATGGGCTGACTTCTGTCAGAAAAGTTTAGCTCTTTTTGGCTAATGGGACGAAGGGGAGAAACAGAACTACCAAACCATTTTTAGCTGGATTTGAGGACCACCAGAGATCTGGTGGGATTGTATTGATGTTTCTTTTTCATCTGAAAGTAGCCAATAGACTTTCGCGGTTTTGTGAATTACAAGGCGGAAAGCCACTCCAGGCATGAGGTACTGACCCAGTCCCATTAGCAGCTGTACCCAAACCCTGAATGCTCACACTACCTGGCTGAAGAATGAATAAGGCAGTTAGAGTAAGGTTGTCTCTTGACAAAAGTCTGCTTTGTTTACTTTTTTAAAATGTACTGATTGCAGTTATGTGCTCCAACTTGACAGAGCTGCCTCACAGTACAGAACACCACATTTAGTGTGCTTTATACCTCACTGGAATATTATCTGTAAATCTGCTGTCTGTATTCAAGATTCTCTGGAAAAATTCCTGCCCTTGAAGCTTATCTTGTTGTAGGGTAGTTAGAAGGACACAGATTCCAGTACATCTGATGTGCCTTGCAATATTATCAAGTTAACACCATCACATCAGCAACACAATGGGAGTTGAAATAAAAAGATACATATTCAGTTTTAGGTTTAACTTTATCTAAGGACTTGTAGATAAAGCTTGAAAGGACAGTAGATAAGTAGCAAAAAGCTTCTGAGTCATAGTTTCACCTAGAAAGAAAAGGTGAAAGTTTTAGAGATGAAAACAGCTGAGTTATGTTGATTTTTCCTTTAAGGTGTCTTTGGGGATCTATACCTCAGAACTGTTTTTGAAACTGTGACTGTCTTTTTTAGTGTGTTCATGGTATCCCTGAAATGGAGCTTGTTCTATTTCTGTAGCTTATAGGTTCTATGGTAATACAGGCAATAGCTGGTAGTAAACAGCATAACCTCCCACACACAGTATCTGTATAAGACAGATGATAGAGAACACTTCTTATGATCCCTTTCAGCAGTGGATGCAATTAATTTGTTAACATTTCCCTGTAGTCTCACAAAGAAGCTGAGCAACACAGAAATACAAACTGGATAATAAATGTACATCGTTGATTCATCTCAGCCATAAGAAGTTATTCATCATTTGTACCAAACATCTTCAAACACACTGAAAGGGTGTCTCCTCCTCTGCCAGTGCACAATGCATTCTTGAGACCATGAAGTCTTTCCAAACATAAAAAAACTTCCCATGCCACTCTTGTTAGGGTAAAAGTTAAGAACTGCATAACTGAAGTCAGTTGCTGTACTGGTGAGATGTGTTGCACTGATCAACATCTCTAGTTACTGGTCTGCAGCCTACCCAACTCTTGTCACTTTCCGGAGGAATTTCTAATGGTTACTGGTTTACAGAAGTACTATTTGCAAATTATAACATGAATGTAAGATTTGCAAAACTAGCAACTCAGGGAGTGAAAAATGGCTGGGTGTCCTCTCCCAAATCCTTCCTACCAGAGGTAGGATGTGGAAAAAAAAACACCTTTGGAAAATGCTACCTGTCAGAAATGTCAAATGGAAGGAAATATGTGAGAAGCAGAAGATTGAAGCTACCCCAGGGTTTGGGATGCAGCAGGAGGTAGAAATGCTTGCATCTGTGAGCAGCTGCTGAGGGGAACAAAAGAAAGTGGCATGCTGTCCAATATATCTTATCTCCCCCAAATGTGGTGCATAGGCATGATTTGTAGGCCTGACTGTGTGCTGCTAAAGTCAGTGGAAATCTCTGCCCTGGCAAGTGCATAATTGATTCCAGTGGTAGGAACTGGACTGTGTTGAAAAGAGCCTTTTAGCTGCTGTCATTAATACAGCAACAACAATTTTCACTGTTAAGGGTCTGTCTTATACTGAAGGAGAATTTCTGAACACCCTTTTGCAAGAGTATTGTGCCTGCAAAGAATTATTACAGTGAGGTCAGGGGATTACTCCAGTAAGTTGACTGAACGTCTCCTAAAACTTCTGTCCTGGTAATTTTAGTGATGATCTCATTCTCCAGTCAGACAATGGGCATTTCTCCATCTGTTCCCATCAAGAAATGGGCAACTCAGAGATGCCTCTGACTGTCCTAGCTTCTTGATTTCTGATAATATACAGCTTATGGTTCTGACAGTTCACATAAATAGTCTTATTTAATGCAGACCTGATGATCTCTTAATGCTTTTCTAGGCTAAGGTTTCAAAAGAGTTTTCTCTTTAATTTAGTTTATGGCAGCACTGTATTTCACAGCTGGTTTTAATGTATTTTTGGAGACTATATGGAATAAGTACTTGAGTTACAAGGTATGTATATCAGATGGAGACATAGCCACCATTCCTTGGCAAACTGTTAGATCAAATGAGCTGAATCTCCTCTACTTTATTGCCTAATTAATTCTTGAATGATTGCTGAATTGCTGGAGTGGGAAACCTTCCAGCTTTGGTCACAGTCTGTATTGGGTTATGTCAGAAAGGATTGGAAAGTGAGGGTTTTCTTTAATCTAGGTTCACAGAGGGAAACTTCTAGGTAGGTGGGCAGGGATTGCTTTTACAGCTGAATAACAAGAAGACTCAGCTCTTCAGCCAAGGGTCAAAATCTCCAGGGAGGAGCAGATCCTGCTGGGGAACAGGACCATGAAAGTGCTCACACGTCTCAGTTGCCAGCTTGCTGATAAACAGGATGGGCTTGGTTTTCTGCAGAAAAGTCTTCCTTGGATGACTAGATCTTTTGTGAGTTTTGCAGGCACTTCCAGTAGTGGGACAGCAGATTAGTTGGAGAGGTAAGTTATGGGCTGCTAAAAGTAGAGTCACAGCACAGAAAAAAATTTCTGAGAACTGACCCTGAGGAATTAAAGAAATGATGACTTAGGAAGAACACTGTTTCTTGCAGGGTGATGTTAAACACAGGATTGTCAGTGAAAAACTTTTTATTTTTCTGGAGCAGCAGTTTCCTCCTTCTGTGGCTTTATTTTGCTTTTGACAGAGAAAGACTCTTTGGTATCTGGTGACATGACAGGCTTACACTCCCTCTAGGAAAATACAAAATATTTATTCTACAGCCATGGGCATCAGGAGCCCTTGACACACTTACTGCCTCAGGTACAGGAGGGACAAGCCCTTAGCTTCTTTGGGTATCTCTTCACATAGCTGCCCTATGTCTGTTAGCTGCACCTTGGACCTCCCAGCAGGAAAGAAATGAGAGTATATGCAAAAACCAGTACCCTAGCAGTCATCCATCCCAGTGTTGCCTCCAACAGTGACAGTGATTAGAAATACGAGTCAGAAAAAGCATGCGAACCTACTCACTTCCCTGTCATACTTCCAGCATCCACAGTTCATGTTAAATACATGATCTTCCCAGTCTCCTACCTTTAACATTGGTGTATATAACTGCTGTCAGTGAATTTGCCCAGTTTGTCTAAAGCAGTAGGGTGGAAGTGTAGTTGGCAAGGATACTGGTTTATAAGATATTGTGGGTGTGGTGGCTATGCTTATTCCTGGAATGAAGAATGCAGCTGAAACCTTATGAATGAATGACACTGCTTCCACTTACTTTGTAAGCTCAGGCCAGATCTGACTGTGGGTGTAACTGAGGTCAGTGACACATTGCATTTGTTTTAATGAATGGGATAAAATGGCCCAAGGCTAATAGAAAATTCTAGATATGAAACTCAGTGGCTGTTTTACATTTGGATGGCAGGCAATCAGCTTTGAACTGCTACCTTGGCTGGGCATTAGGGAGCTCTGCTTTTTCAGCAGATTGAAGTTCCTAGATAGGAATCAACCAGAGGTGTAGGAGCTCAGCACTGCAGTGAACACCAGCAGTGGATCCAAGGCAAAGTCCTTTAACAGTACTCAGGCAGACTTTGTTTTTCTAAATGTTTGTTGAGATGCCTTTTTTCCCCATATGGTTTCTCACCAAGTATCACCATCCTTTTCCCTGGCACTTGGCTTATGTTCTCATAGAGTCATAGAATCACAGAATGTCCTGAGTTGGAAGGGACCCTCAAGGATTACTGAGTTCAGTACCTGACCCAGAACAACTTCTATGCTGTTCAATCCTCTGAGGATTTGATGGTGACCTCTTCAGATATAATGTGGAGTTTCTCTGCAATTGAATTCCACCTGGAAGACTGGTGCTCAAGTGGTGTGCAAGCAATATCTTCCTTCCCAGTGCCTTGGCTCACATCTGCAGTAGTTCCCTGGGAGCAATTTTCCCTGAAAAGCTGTCTCTGATGGGCCATGAGAGCAAGAAAACTTTTGCAACTAATAGAAGTTCTGCAACAAGACCCATTGTCTTTTTGGAGCAAAAGCCTTCATAAAAAAATGCAGAATGTAACAACATATGCAAGCTGAGTTAGATCCTAAACAAATAAGTGAAAAAGATAACACAGAACAGCACCACCTCATGCTGTCTATCACTACTGCAACAACAATTTATATTTTCACTGCTCTTATCACTATCGGGCTTCCATGGACCAGGAAAAGCAATTGAGAAAAACAAGCCTGTTTCTAAATAAATGTCTGTTGGCCGCATGCAGGCTTATACCTCCACTGGTCATGTTACCCAGGGATCACGAATCAGAAATACGTTGAAAACACTCCTATTTAAACTGTATTAAGCTTGTACAAAAATCAAACCTGTTCCAAAAGTCCCTCTGTCATTCAGTGGTAATTACAGAGAAGGAAGACTGTCTCAGTGATATGCTGCTATTTTAGTCTCTCCAAGGACTGGAGAGAGGAGGAAATTGAGCTCCCAGTGTGACAAGGAGCAAACAGGAAGGTAGATGCTCTCCAAAGTGTTTTTGCCTGCAAGAGTGTTGTCTATAGGAGCTCATGGTAAAAGCATGAACAGAAATGTGCTTGTTCTTTCATTGGCCTCGTGAGACAACCACATTGTACACTGGATCTGACACTGGAAACACCCATTTCCCTGCAGTGTTTCATGTGTAAAAATGAAGGGAGTTGACTTGTTCTTGTTGAAATACTGACTCATCAAAATTTACAAAAGACTGACTCTTCTTGCATTTTTAGTGCACTTTTGAAGTCTTTGCACAGAACTAATGCAGACAACATTAAATTCACTCTACAGAATCACCTGTTTCTTTTCTTACCACATATGTAGGAAAGTCTTAGGGATTCACCATGCCTCTTCAAAGAGAAATTAAATGAACATAAGAATATTCATTTGAATGATGTAAATCATATTACGTTACAGGACTGCTTTCCATACTGATTTAATTTGTTCATATTTCAAGAACACTCAATACTTCCTCATTTTTTTTTCAGTGCAAGCTATTATTTACACTATCAACTTAACCTAGTTGTGGATGATTTATCCTTAGAGCAAATCAGAACCAGTGTCCAGAAGGTGAGGAAGACATAGCCAGAGACGGTGGCTGAGAGCTGCAAAATGAGGCACCCACTTGGGTGCAAGGAGCCCTGCTCTGCTGTGGTGCCCCCACACTGTCTGCAGAAAACCAGGATGGAGGGAGGCAGGCATGTTGTGTTGTGGCAGATTAAAGAGGCAGGAGCTGCTGACCTTGCTGAAGAGCCATGCCTGTGGCTCCTGAAAGAAACAAAAGACACCTCTCATGCTGCACAGCTATGGGCACTGGCACAGCTGGTCTCATGCCAGCATCACTGGTGGAGGTGCCCAGGATTTCTTGCCTGCCCTGTAAGCCCAGTCAGCTGTGGTTTGTGCTGTGATAAGCCTCCTTGGACAGAACCACATGAGAGTGCTGTAAGTGAGCTGGCCCACAAGGAATGCTTTCATTCTGGGAGCATTTATTTGTTTTGGCTGCTCTGTCATATGCCTGTGACACTGCAGCATTCATCAATAGATACAGATCAGTGTTTGTATGCTCAGCACCTTTCTTGCATCTGAATTTTTTCCAAACCAACAAAGTTACACAGGTCTGGCTGATATGTCTGAAGCCTACAAACTTCCTTTTTTCTGCTCCAGCCTGTAATAGCTGCCTGCTGGTGATTAGTCTGCTAATTAGCAAGGGTGGACCAAAAAGAAAAGCGAAAAAATAGAGCTTTCAATTCAAAGATATATCCCCCAGGCACATAATTTAGGGATCACCATCTCCTAAGAGAAGCTGCCTGCCCTGCAATACATGTATTTATATTTCACATTGCGTGCCATATCTTGCACTTTATTTCGGAAGAGTTAAATACAGCAGAAAATTATACTTAATATTTTAATAACCTTTAACTGTGAACCCCTATCCACACTGGCCTGTAAAGGAAGAGAATCAAGAAAAAAGTACGTATTGGAGAAATTTTAATTAGCTATGCAACTTGCTCAAAATTATTGCAGACTTCCAGTCCTTTCATGAAGATGGGCTTGGTTCCTCAGACTTGTTCATACAGAACAACCTGGAGTTATAAAGCTTCACCAGATGCAAACCCAGCAGCATCTTTTCTACCAGACACGGCCCCTCAGTTTCACCACAGCCTCCTTTGCAGTCATTGTGGCTGTCAGATGTGAGAGCTTTGTTTTGTTTGCAACTACATTTCCCACATTAATGAACAGCCTCCAGAATTGAAATTCAAGTGAGAGGACCATCATAGCACCTTTGGTGCTCCGAAGGCACACACACACTGCCCGTCTCTAGCTCCAGGTGCTCTCCCTGCTCAGGACAGAAAAGATGCAAATCCAGTTCCCATTAGCGGAGTACTCCTGGAGGACCACACAAGCACATTCCTCTCCAAAAGCAGCCTCCAGCCTTTCACTGTGTCAGCACAAAGAGTAATTCACATGCATATGAATGCATTTGGCTAATCATAGTGTAGGGATAATTCTCTGTATATAATTACATGCAGTACTAGGCAGTTAACACTGCAGGGATGTGAAGGTCTACTTACATGTAAGAAGAGGGATGGAGGGTTGTTATGCAATGGGCAAACAGGCAGCTTCAGGCATACTGGTATATTGTGCATAGACATTGAGCCAAAATCTATATGTAACTCAGAGCAGTCCTGATTAAAACCAAAAATAGCTGTTGCTGGTGATGTTCAATTTAAACTCTATCCCCTTATCTTTGTCAAAAACTTATGTCTTTGCATGAGGATCTCCATCACACTGATAGCTGAAGCTGCCTGGCTTGCTGCATTATTTTTAAGCCCAGTCCTATGCACTGTGCTCACTGTCTCACTTTCAGAAGTTCTGAGCAGCTCTATCTCATAGACAGCAAGGGATTTGCAAGTACTTAATATCCCTGAATATCATGACAGCTTTGTCTGGGGTTGAGGCTTTTCTGAAATCTGTGAGTGAATGAGAAATATGAAGCATTTTGAGTAGAAGGAAACTAATACAAACCTGAAAGCAGGATGTCCTTTCCTCTATTTTTAAAATATAAAGTACATTTCAAAACCGGGGAAAAATTATAAAAGAAAAGTAAAACAACATCCTTGAATTAGATGTCAAGAAGGTGGAGAAAGCAATTCACACCACTGGGGATACAAGAGACAGGATAACTCAGAAATATGAGCAACTCAGCAGCAAGAGAGATCTAAGCAGTCACAAGCTATGAGGCTATTTTCCAAAGCTCAGGAGTCAGGGTGAAAAATGATGAGGTTTTAAAAGAATAAAAACTTCTATTCCAGTTTCTAAACATGGAGAAGATACACCCATCTGCTTTTGTCCAACGCTATTTTTTGCTCTGCTGTCACCACAACTAGAAGCTTAATACATACAAGCCAAATTTGAAATCGTTGAACAATTAGCCAGCTTTCTAAGAAACAGCAAATATTAATAGACTCGTGAGAAAGTCTTATGAACTGGCAAAGCTGAATTGGGAACCCCTGGTGTCAGAGCAAACCCAAACAGAGACAACAAGAACTGCTGACTGAAGCCAGGGCAAATCTCCCTATAAATCCTTGTGAGCCAGTGATTCTCTGCGTGACCTTTGGCAAATTGTTTGGTCTTGGTTTGTTCCTCTGTCTACTCAGCTGGAAAACTGGGTTAAAAAAAAAAGTAAAAATGCAGGAGCCGACTGACAACCAGATGCTGAGCATGAGCTAAGTCTTTCCAGGTAAATAAATTATTTAAAAATAATGATGATAACAAAATTTTCAGTATATCTCATGTTTTACTCTATGTATTTACTACTGGACTCAAGCCCATTTCCCCCAGAGGATGTACATGGCCACAGTTGAGAGGAGGGATATGGTGCCAAATCAATAGGGAGAACCATCAATTCCTGCAGGGTGTATTGGACTGCCAAATACAACACTGTGATAACAGCAAATCCCACCCAGATTTCCAACCCAGCTCATGGCTGAGGCCAAGGCCAAGGGCAAATGGTTTTCTTCTATGCAGAAAGGGACAAGGAGGCTACTGGGAGCCCCAAGAAAACCCTTGAGTTGGTCTCTGTGGAGCTGGGGAAACCCCACAGGGCCAAGGTCTCCCATTGGGTTGGTTTGGATCCTGGGAAGTGTTCCTGTAGTTTCTGCCAAAAGGCAGACTGCTTTCCTTAATCCCACCCCTCCACTTCAAAATAAGTCAGGCTCAATAACCTTTCAGAGATACACTGCAGAAGCCATTTGCTGGAGCTAATTTTGTGGAGAGGCTGAGGACATATTACAGGAGCAAGGGGGAAAAGGCTGTTGGATTGGGGTTTGGGGTTAGGTTTGTGGTTTGGTTTGTTTGGGCTTTTTTTTTTTGCCTTTTTTTTTTTTTTAGCTTTGATTTATTGCCAAAGTTCACTTACTAGCATTTATTTACTGCTGTTGGCAGGCTGAGCATGCATGCTGCCTGACAGATTTATCTGTTAGACTGCTGGGTGGTCACCATTCTTGTGTTGTAAGATTAATTGTAAAGACTCCTAGGGCAACTGGTACTGGCAAGCTTAGGCCATTTAAGTAAAATAATACTGCATTTTTCTCCATGGCTGCATCCATCTGCAGTAGGGGAGTCGGGAACTGTAGCAAGTCCTCAAGCCAGGGGAGGGGTGGTGGCTATCTCAGCACAGACAAGGCTTGTGTACCTTAGCAGCTCATTCTCCAGTCCTAGCAAGGCAACACAGCACTGAAAACACTGCAACTTGCCTTGCTGCTCCCTTTGTTCCTATGGGAATGCCACAGCTATGGGCTGTAAATTTTTCACTGTCGTGGATTTCCAGACCTAGTGGCTCGATTTAGCCACCGGTGAACATAAAATAAGTTGCTGGCTTGGAAACCCATGTCTGAGTCCTCAAGAGGATCTAATTACCTTTTGACACCTAAATGCTATGGATTTCTCTTACTTTGATTTGGAGGTCAGCACAAAAATCCCTTTTGGGACCTGTGCATAAACCAATGATCAATGAGAAAAATATAGTTAACTCTAATTGCTGTGGTCTCAACTGAGCTTTTCTAATTGTCCCGCCACTGTGGTGAGTTCAGGAAATGTTCTCAGAAAGCACTGAGTTGGCACTAATCCATCACATGTCTCCATTTGGGTATCAGAGGTCAGCAGTTTGGGCTGGGAGGGAAATTGCTGGCTTCCACCCCTCAGGGCCAGACAGCCATCACCAACAGCAATGATGTGGAAGCACAAGATTTCTGTGCTGATGACTTCTCTTATTTGAGCCATGAACAACACCTGCTAAGCCAACAGAACTACTTTCATAGAGGTAACTCCACTGCTTCACAACCTTGTAGGACCCTTACAGCCATAGTTGCAGGCAGGAGCTATTGGGGATGCCACATGTGGTCACACACCTGTGCTGCCAGAGGTGTTTCACCAGTGAGGAGAGGGAGTCCCATTCCCTGGCAGCACCAGTAATTATTGTGTTTACAGTTCTTAGAGTGAGGGGAAAACTCCATTGTAGAGAATATTTTTAGACTGATACTTTTTATGGGTTTGCACTGAGTAAAACTGAACTTACTTGCCAATTCAAATATCAGTTTTAATAAAGCTTAAAGGACTTTGCCAGTTTGGGAACATAGGGTGCCATTTCTCTGGGGTGTAGAGATTGCTGTCTGGGATTTTTTTTTTTTCTTTTTATGCCTCAGTAACCATTTTTTTTTGCATTTGCATTAGCTTCTCATTTCCTTACAACTGAGTGGGCAATAACAAGACCTTAGACACACAGGGAGTGCTGCTAAACTCACAGGCACACACAGCAAGCAGAAGCTTCACAGTAGATCAAGCAGACTTCAGGCAGCAAATAACCCCTTTCTGGCTTTCTGATGTTCCAGCTACAGTATGAAAAGGTCAAGTGCAGCCAAAAGCTGCAGAAATGTCCCTTTTCACTTTTTGTTCCAGGTCCGACCCTGTGTTACACAGTGCTTGCACAGCAGCCCATCAAGGAGGAAGAGGGGCTGGCTTGCATCTGGTGGCTCCCAAATCATCCAGTGCTTGAACAGCACAGGCTCCCCAGGAGCTGTGAGCTCTGATGTGTGACTGAGAGGAAAGAGCTTCCCACCCTTGATCAAGCTGGTGGAAGGTTATTAGCAAATGCATCGGCCTGTTTGCTCCTGTGTTGAACAAGCAGTCCAGCATTGGTCTTTCCTATTATTTTTCCATAATTCCCTTTCCCAGGGACTTCTCCAGGTTGCTTTGCTCCCCCTCCCCTATATTAGCCATATCTCTGCAAATTTGCCTCTCTTCTGCAGTGGTTTCATCACGCAGCCCTTTCAAAGGAGAAGAGACATTCCCCACTGGTTTCTTCTTCCATCATGAAGCCACACTTGCCACCTCTGAGCAGGTTTGGCAGGCTAACCCTTCTCCTCTGCACCTGCCAAGCCAAGCCCAGGATGAAAACATGAAGGTTATCCTGCATGCACACACCTTTTTATTTCCAAATACCTAAAAACTTTACTAGGCTTCCAGGAAGTCATCCGTCCAAGGCACAACGTGGGCAGGAGGTGGGAAGGAAGCAAAGAACTGAAATAAATTTTCTTAAACCAGCTCTAGACCTCTACTTTTTCAGGCTAGGGCAGTCTTGGATTACAAGAGCTTTTGGAGGTACCTCAGAAAGAAAGTGAGGCGATACCTTCAGAGGGCAGGCAAAGCCCCTCAGCAAATACATGCACGCAGTGGCTTTTGACTTGTTGGTCCTTGAAAGGATCTGCCTTGTCCATTCCAGGGTCTCTGGAAGCAAATCTTTGCTCTCACTCTGATAAACTAATCATGCAAATGTTCTGCTCTAGGACAAGATTATGTGTTGCTTCTTAGAGGTCAGAAAGGCTTGCTAAGCCCTATGAAAATTTGGGGGTTGAACTAGGTGACCTTTAAAGGTGCCTTCTAAACAAATTATTCTGTGATTCTACGAAAACCTTGAGAGCCCATCCACAGTTACAATATGTTAATTAATGGCCATAAACTAACTCACTCCAGACTGTCAGAGGAGTATGTTCAAGAGCATCCTGGGGAAGCCTCTTCTTTACCATATTACCATGATCGCTCCCTTGTACTCTTCTTTCCCATAGGTGGCTCAGTCAAGAAAATGGGCTGACAAGGGTCACTTTGTTCTCTCTAATGATCAATCTCATGCAATCAAACCCTTAAGTTCCTTTCTCCTTTGGCAGCTTGGGCCATAAAGATTCAGATGACTGTACCATGTCAGGGACAGAGTGAATTATCAATAATAGAAACGGAAAAAAGCTTACAGAATGCACTAGACTTTGATTTTCTTCCTCTCTTAATTACAAAATCACACTATTTGATAGATTCTTTCATGGTTGTATCTTGTATCCATTTTAGTGGAAGTTTTGAATGAATGAGGCAAGTTGTAGTAGCTAATTCATGATAACCATTGACTATATAACAACATTAGTGCCAGAAAAGATGACACTTTAGTGGCAAAGTTTCCAGTTCTCAATAGGAAATGAAGTCTTTTTTTCTGAAGTGCATTTGTAAATTCAATGCATGGTTAAATTTCACTCTCTGCCTTTGAGCACAGTGGTTAGTCATAAAAGCAAATCAGAAGGTGGGGAATAGAAAACACAGCTTTGCAACAGCTCAACTCCATTTTCCTTTTCTTCTTTTCTTTTCAGTAAAAAGGATAGATGTTTTTCACAAGCAGAAAGCTGCTGCTGCCATTTTTTTAACAGAAAGGCCTTCTTGCCTCTCTCAGCAAAACTGGAGCATTCTTGTCTGTAAAAATGTCACATCTTCACCTGGGGCAAATTCATGGAAATTTACAAAGATTTACAACAAGAAGCAAAGTTTTAATTTTCATGAATATGCCCCAGGTGAAAATGTGACATTTTTACAGAGAGGAATGTACCATTCTCCTCAGCAAAAGAGTATTTTCCTAAAGAAATAGCAGTTCAATTTTAAAAGCTGCCTTTCATTACATTTTTTAGATCTACAAAGGAACATTTAATGCATCCATAAACTCCTCTCCTTTCCCGTTTTGCCACAAACTGGGTCTTCTCAGTTAGAGAGACAGCATTATCTTTCTTGCCATTATATTTAGGGTCCTTAATCATGGATCAAGACGCCGTCACGCCAGGCGCTGTGTAAAGAGAGAACATAAGGCTGGCTCTTGCTTCAGAGAGCCGAGCCCCCATGGCAAGAGGCAGCAGCATGGGGAGCGTATGGAAACGAGACAACAGATTATCAGGAGAGGAGGTTTAGAGGTTGATGTACCACAACCACTTTGCCTCGTGCTGGGAGAGCAGAGCCACCACCTATCAAATCACAAAACCTTTGAATTCGAGCTGAGGATTAAGGACAGACTTTGAAGGATCTCGCTCGTCTGCAGCAGTCAAAAAAGATGAGGCACAATGCCGTTAATGTGGAATTCTCCATTTGTCCTGCTGTCACTCAGATAACAAGTTGCTTATATATGAAGACAGGATTGATATAAACCGCCAGAACAGAGCACCAGAAAGCAGAGAAGGATTTAGGGGTAACTGTGGCATGGGAATCCAACAATGTTTTGCTACTGAAGAAGCTGAAAGCATTGAACTGGGGTACAGCATCAGAATCACCATTTATAAGCTGTCTGACATACCTCTTGTCAATTTAGTGCTGCCAAGCCCTTGCCTAGGCTATTTAATTCAGTTCTAAGCACATCTTAATTTTTTTTAAGAGGATGAAAAAGAAGTATGTCCCAAGTACAATTCTTCAAACTAGCAAAATCAATTAAAGATCTAGAAAATACAATTTCTGAAGTACAACTGGAGGAAATTATGTTGTTTAGTCTAAAAAAGACAAGACTGAAGGGAGATAATAAGCATTTTTAAATACATCCAAGTTATCTGCAAATGTGGAGGAAAAATTTTGCTGACGATGAGAAAAAATGGGCTCTGATAATTGCAAAAGAGATTCAGGGTGAACATAAAAAAAATTCTAATAGTAAGGATGATTAAGCACTAGATAGATTGACTGGGGAAACTGTTGCATCTCTATCATTTTTTGTTTGTTTTTGAATAAGAGCTTAGGAAAACATCTGTTGTGAACAGCTTAGGTACAAGCTGATCCTGCTGTTGGGCAGAGAAGGAATCAGATCTGTAGTAAGCCATCAAGGTGCTCTGAACCACACCAACTGCCCAGTTGGAACTGTATTTGCCTGAGGGGTACAAAATGCCCCAACCAGACTGAGTGGAGACACGTGTGAGAAACTCTGAAATGTGCTGAGCAGGACCATCTCTCACAACCCTTTCAAAAGTAGTCAGAAAATTTATGGCATGTAGAGTGTAATATTTCCTGTGACATGTCTTAGAGCTAGGGATCCTCAGTGTGTATGTGTGCTTGAGTACTTTGAAGTTTTATGCAGCTTTTTGAGAAGATGATGGACACCGGCCCTCTGGAAACTAAAGAAAAAGCTCTCAGACTTTTTAAAAGCTTGCTCCTCAGTCATTCATGTCCTTCACTAATTCAAAGGCACTTCTCCTCTGCAGTCTTTTCCAGATCAGTTTGGGCAAGACTTAATCACCATTCATAAAAAGAGATGATTGCTGTTAGAGAGTGTAGAAAAATGGGAAGCAGGAAACGTGGTTACACTGATGAGAAGTACAACGAGTGAGGCTTGAGCACAGCACTGAATCAAACCAAAAAAGTGCACAAAAAAGGGATTCTGGAGACATGCAGAAAAGCCAGCAACTTGTGCTCTCCCAAAATTTGTTCTGTGGTTTGGAGACTTGGGTCAGACCACACAGATCAGAGGGAGTTGCAATGACAAGGGTGGGAAGCAGAGAGACCTGCACTACAGCAAATGAAACCCTAGAAGCAATTTATAGGAAGTGCCTCAGTCTTACCCGCCTAAAATCCCTTTCAAGTGGAGCAGGAGGGAGAGACTATGGCTGCCACAGCATCCTGCTGCTTCCACAGTGGTAGTTGCTGCTGCACAGCTTTGAAATAGGCATATGGGGTTTTGAAGGAATGAGCGTATGAAAAAGATTACACAGACACTCTGCAGCTCTATTCTGTGATATGTAGCTTGTCCTGTAAATGGGGAAGAAGCTGTTCCACTGTTATTGGGGTAGGAACAAACACATGAACAAGTACCGGATGAAAGACATGTTGTAAGATATAGTCATTAAACTTTCTGACACCTCTTCTGCTCCTTACAGTATGGTGGAATATTTAGGAGTACTTAGCTCTACTATGTTTTCTTGTTTCTCTTTGAACATTATGACTTGATACATGAAGACTTTGCTCCTTGGTAAGACAAACACCTTCTGATCCACCACAGAGAAGGGATGGTCAAGAGACAGATTGTTGCACAGGAACCACTTTGGTTCTTGCCCTTCCATCCTGCTGCTATCTGCAGCTTGCTGTGTAGTCAGTTAAAAGCAATAGTTCATTTACATCCTGCAATTCTGCAGGAACATGTACTCACCCATTCTGGCATCACAGATGCATGTGTGCCTTCACACCTCTCCTGCTAGCACCATGGGATTTACCCAAGACCAGCCATGGAAAGTGAAAACAATGATCTCCCATTGCCGCCATGAGGAAATAAAACATCTGGAGGACATGAATTCAATGCCTCAGCCCCCCATCTGCAATGCAACTCCTTACCAAGTGTTTCTGTCCAAAATAAAAAAAACTATAAGGCCAAGTGATACAGACAAAAAACCACAATAATAAAAAATTCCTAACCCATCTCAGACCTGTCCCACATCAGGAAGGTGCTGCATGTGGAAGCTTTCCCTGAAGGTGCTGTCTTTCTGCCTAGCACTAGTGCAGCTCTGGTGACAGACAGGACAACCAGAGAAACGTGAATGTCGACAACATTAGGAGAGTTTCAGCAAATGCACCCACAGGGACCAAGTGTCCAGCAGACAAGGTGTGTGAGGGGTGGTGTGCTGCATGTGAAGCTCCACTGTGGATGCTGTCAAGTGTATTAGAAGCAGGTGGAATATTTAACTCTTCCTACACAGACTGTCTGAGTTTTCTTCCAAAATTTACAGGTAGAGCAGTGCAAACCAGAAATGACAAGGAGAGTGTTTGTCCAGTGGAGAGGAGAGATCCCCATAGGAAATATTTTTCCTGCCAGGTCGTCTTCTGCTTCTCAACTTTGTGAAATGCCTGAAAGACCTGGATAGATCTACCAAAGGTATGCATATTCACATAGGAGAGGGGAGTGAGCAGAAAGAAGGCAACAGATAACAAATTACTTTTGAAAGTAATTTTGACAGGAAAACACTCTGGAAGTCAGGTCACCTACAGAGACTGATTCATTTCAGCTTGAAGCACAAATGTGGTTGTGAGCCTAATCCCCACAAAGCCACAGAGAATTTCCACTAAAGAGTTCATTAGACTTTGACAAACTATATGCACTAAGCTGTGTGTGCTTGCTGGGCTTTCCTGAGACAGTGGGAAGTGCTTAATACACCATCAAACATCTTAGGAGGGAAGGTATATATTCTCATATATTTTCGTGAAAAACCTTTTTGAAATATTTATTCAATGTAACTCTAAAGCTGCCATGTAGCTCCCAGGAACCAGCTCTGACCTTGGTAACAGATGGGAAATCAAGCAGCTCAGCTCTGAAAACAATCTTCCCAAGCTACCTCTCAAGTCTGCTGTTGCAGTTTTATGCAGGAACTTCTCAGTTCAGTTCCCATGTGGAGGGGAAAAAAGGGTGAAAAAAAGGATGTTTCTCTTCACCAGCTCAGCCTTCACAAAGTACTATTGTGTTTCCTTCCCAGGGAAGTGCCTAGGGAATTAAGATGTTACTTCCTTAAGGACTACCTGCTTCAGTTGTTTTCAATAATCGATTTTCGTGTCCCTTTTAGGCAGTCTAATTCACTTTATGCAGTCAATGGTAAAAAAAAAAAGCAATCAAATTAGATCATATTATCAGCATAAGATAAAATAGTAGTGGTTTTATTTTTTCAAGCATTTTTATCTCAATAGCACAATTTGGAGCAAGTCCAGACACTTAGAAATTCTGTAGATTTGCTTTTAAGAGCCCAGCAGGGGGTTTTCACAGAAAATGCTCCAGTATATGAAAGAATTTTTGACTATCCAAGCCCATTTACTACAAGATTTAATGTGAGGCTTTTGCAGTGTGATTTGGTGAAGTCTGTGTTTCTGGTTGTTACTTCATTTCATTATGTTTTCATTTTAAAATGCATGAAAGTTTTCCTTTTTTAAAAAAAAAATTATTACACTGAATAGCAAAACAAGCAAGCCCTTAATAGGATTATTACTGTAGCTGTAACATCTTGAAGTTTGTGGGAAGAGAAACATCTTTTGTTAGAACTACTGACAGGCCTTGGAAGAACAGACAAGTCATTTTTTCACGCCTGGAGCTGCTATAGTCAAAGCCCAATTCTGTTTGTCCTCAGAGAGAATGATAAACTCTTACTTTGATGGAAAATTTATTATCACAGGCACAGCCATGAACTCCTGTGCACTTCCATTAGTGAGCTGTGCTCTTAAAAGCTAATAAATCTTCCATTTTTAGTGTTTGATACAACCCAGCAAGCTTGTTTAGGTTGATGAGGTATCCTCAGCCACTGGCATGTCAACCTGAGGCTGAAGGAGCCCCATGGTGATGAGGAGAAAGAGCTTTTGCAGTGATTGAGCACCAGGCAAAAGACATGTTGGCCCAGATGGTGCAGGGCCACGCTCTTCCCTTGGTTTCCCACAGCTTCCAAGCATGCCATGAGGGTTGGATCCAACCCAGAGACATGGACATCTCAAAAATCCAGTCCAACTCAAGCCATAAAACCAGACATTTAGGTAATAGAGATATCATGAAAATGCCCCACTGAAGGAAAGGCTTTGCAATCTCTGCCCAGCACAACCACAGATGCCCCATTCCCATCCATGAGGTGGTTCAGTCCCCACAAGGCACAAAAGGATTCGTAGCTTGGATATGTAGGAAAGGGTCCTTCATGGGCCCTGCTGCCCTCAGGAGCACAGGGCCTTCCTATGCCTATCCTATGGGACTATAATTAGAATGAGTCCATTACAGACTGCTATCTGCAATGTAAAACAGTTCTCAGTTCTCAAATCTGGTGATTGACCCTGCCACTGCACCCCTGCAGGAGAGCACTGCACAGGATACGGTTCTGGGAGATTTCAAGTGCTTTTGGCTGGAAATCAGTGGTTCATCACTCTGTTGCTGAGATACGTAGGGATGGTGTAGTCTACCTTACAGACAATGGGAATTAATGCCTTTTGATAATCTCCAGGCATTGCAGAAAGATGGCAACAACCATCACAGGCTTGCCTCAGTCTCTAGAATCAACTCTCTCTCCAGCTGCCACCAGGAAGGGCCTGGACAGATATAATCTGTCATTCAAAACCTTTTTTTACTCTGAAAAATACTGATGAGTATTTGTGTTTTCAGCTATCAAAACAAAATCCATCGAATATCTTACCTTGAACTCCTTGGCCACAAATACATAAAAAAAATAGCTACTCATTTCTTTTGCCTTCCTGAGGCTCTAGCTGCGTATTTTTCCCTATCTTTGCACACAGCTGAGAAGAGCTGGGTTACCCACTCGCTTTCATGGTTGAGAAAACTGCCAAAGCAGTAACTTACCCTGCAGAAGTTTGTGAGAAAAGAAAATTGCCTGCAGCTTCTTCCCTTGTTTCTTTGCAAAGAGCATCCTTCAGAAACCGTCCAGCACTTGTGACCTGGCCTGCAGCCCCTCAAACATTGTGGTGACAATGCATGTGTTTTTTGGGCCAGGAGGGAAAGGGAGAACTTTCACCCAGCTCTCCCAGAGGGGGCTGTTGGGTCCCTCCTACCACATACTGGCATGGGGTTGTTTTGCATCTTGTGAGAGTTTAGGGTGCAGCTGAGGAGTTTTCAGCAACATTTTCTGGGATACCAGTGGCCCAAGATCAGCATAGGTGACAAGGACAATAGCCAGCTCTGCCATGCCAAGGGCCAACTTGGCCATTTGTCAGGATAATCAGCAAGAAAATTAATTTGCATATAAATTACAGAGGATTTTAATCAGAGATTAATAAAGAAAGGTTATGGTAATTATCTATATACATACATCTGTAATATCACAGCAATAGTTCTTCACACAACACAGTGGCCAGTATCACTTGCTCTTGGGGCTTCAGAGAAATATGGCTGGAAAAGAAAAACCCACTAGTGCCCACCAGGGAGGGTGAAAGAGGGGAAAACATCTGTCCCCCACAAATTTCGCACCAAAATAACACAAAAGCTCAGGGAGATTTATACTTCTCCATATTAGCCTTAAATAACAGATTTATCTGTTAGTTGGTCCTATTGATTCCCCTCTTACACACTGCAGCTTTTGTCTTCATGCATGCATATGCTGCAGTTCAGATTAAAAAAATGGAGATTGGATTTCAAGTTCTCACAATAATCACAACCATTTAGCTTTATAAATGATTAGCTGCTATAGTTAGTCATATAAAAATAGAGGATTTTAAGTCAATACTGCCTAGAAACTGCTGTTGCATGCAAGAGAAAGGAAAAGAGATCTCTGTCCTTAAGGAAATGCAGGATCAAAATTATTTCCTGAGCACAGAGCTGGTCTGTTTAGCACAGCCACATCAGTAGCCCAGTAGAGTAAGGTCAAAGAGAATCTGTAATACAATAAAATAGCAGTTCACTTGTCCCTATTTAGAGATTCACATCCATAGACACTGTTAAACAAAAAACTTCTCTTGCAGGAAGGTACTGGAACGCATCATCAACATGAAGGACTTGGGTGTTTTTCCAAGAAACGTGAAATGATTTGGGCTTTAAGTTTCATCTTCCTCAGCAATGCCAGGCAAGAGCAGGCACAGCAAGACTATTTTAGCTTACTTTTTGTTAGTGGTTTGCAAACGGAAGCTCAACAGCTTAACAGTTTAACACAGCTGGGGATATTCAGCTTCAGTGACTAAATATGCCTGAAATATGTTGTAGCTGACTTGAAGGATTTTATATTTATTCTGCCCAAAGACTTGCTGTAACACTATTTGGCACTGCAGGTAATTGGCTCTGCTCAGTCTCTACATTCAACAAAGGAAAGCTCCAGATTTTCCTGTCCATGGGTGAAGGAGACAATGTTTTTCAGTCCATCTTAGTGGCAGCTTTCAAGATTTCTTTTCTAAGGAGTTATCCAGAAAGGACTGATTGCCACTCAGAGATGGGCTGGGCACAAGCCAGTGGGTGGTGAGCAACTGTTGCATCAGGGTTTCATTTATCTTTTTTGTCCTTTTTTTTCCTTATTAGTATTATTTTTTCTGTTTTTCTTTTCCATCTCATTGGGAGGAAAAAGAGAAAAAGAGAAAAAGAGAAAGAAGGCAAATAAGTCTACTTCTGAGAAGGTCTTCCATCTAGGTATACATTCACAGTGATGGGCAGAGTTGTGAAAGGAAAGGAGAAAAGACATTTGCAGTTTCTCTCTCCTATTAGTACGTCATGTGCCTCTCTGGCTACACAGTTTTTCTTCCCTCCTCACTTCCCCTGGTCTGTTGAAATTGGATCTGTCCTCATCTTTAAAAAACACCTGCCACCAGCACTGCCTTTTACTTCTGAGATGTTTTTGTCTGAGTTAGCATCTCCCTGCCTCCTCCCAACCTCCTCATCCTCCTGGGGCACTGGAGGGCTGGTGGCCCTTCCTCATCAGCACTCGCTGGCTCAAACTGAGCATGTGGTGGGTTCTGGCTCCAGTGCAGGTGAGGATCATCCTAGTTCATGTTAATCTGATGAGGGAAAATCTCATTTGTCTTTCTCATTTCAATGTGCTTAAGATACTGTACAAGCACCTTCCCAAAACCTTTCTGCAGATAATACTTTGCAGCCTGGTGGGGTGCTTGGTGAGGAGGGTAGAAATACATGGGTAAGATGAGTGAAAAAGAGCAAGCAGGACCTCTGGAGGAGCTGACAGAGATGCTGCTGCCTGGTACACTTGTGCACAAGGACCCAAACTTGTGTCTCTTTCTCAGCACTGAAGACATAATTCAGTGAAAATCCCCCTGTCTGCTTTGTGAAGAACTTTCTAGGTTATAAAATCCCCCCAAAAGTCAGTATGGAGGGGGCTTTAGGAAGTCCCATGCTCAAAGCATCTCCAGTTAGAAGTTTCTCATGGTTATGTCCAGTTCAGTTTTGAGTGTGTCCAAGAATGGAGAAACCACAATGTCTTTGGGCAGTCTGTTCCAGGGTGGTAGTCTAGTCCAGCAGAAGCAGGTGCCACCATTTCCCAGAAGATTCAGGGAATCTTCTTTGCCCTGGGCCTGACACCACTAGAAGGCCTGAGAGAAGAAAATACTCCAGCTCCCTCTGGAACTCCTTTTACATGCCCTGACTAAAGTAAAGCACTGTTACTTTACTTGCTTTTCTTAAACAAGGGATTGGGGCCTCTAGGATCCTTATGTCCGGAAAGGGGAGAGAGCAGCACCTGCCTTCTCACACAGTGAGTGACACCATGGGCATTGAGGAGGATGTGAGCTTTAGCATCACCCTCTAGTCACTCTCCTCCATGACTGCCATCCAGGGGTGCTGTCTGGTGTGATGAGAGTGCTCAGTGCACACACCGTGGTCTGTCTCATCCTCAGCTCCAGCATGAGCCATGCAAGCTCCTTTTTGGTTATTGAGAGGAACATGACTCTCCTGAGAATGGGTCCTGAGGAGAGGGCAGCAGGAACAGGCTACAGCAAGCTCCTGGGCTGTCCTGTCCCTGTGAACACAGCATGGTCCCCACTGGCATCTTGTGTGGCCTACCCTTCTCTTGTCCATGTCCATCATGGAGAGGAGTGACACACCAGAAAATTTCCTGCACTCTGACTGTAAAAAGAATCAAAGTAGGACATTTCCTCTGCTACTTCAGGGCTCATTCTTTGTTACTGAAGCACATGTAACAGTTTGCAATTAAAACCATCAACAGCATGGAAGGCCATACCACAATAGCTTTGTAGTCAATTATTTGATTTATAATTAAACATGCTGAATTTCAGCTTACTGACTAGAAAGTAGGACAAGTACTTTGTGTTTGCCTGGTTCTAAAAAAAAAAAAAAAAGGAAGAAAAAAAGCCAGGAATCCAGGCTGCAGTTTTGATAGCATGGATAATTTCTCTCCTCCAGTGTGGGTTGTCTAGACAATTGAGTAGGTTAGGACAAAGTAAGTTTTGCAGTGCTAATTTTAAGTATTACCATAACAACAATTAGAAGCCAAGATAAACAAACAGCTGGTGGCTATGAGAGCCCCTTGGCCAAGTGGGAAAGCCATCTGGGTAAGAGGAGAGCACTGCAGCTCCTCATGGGCCAGGTTGGGTGCTCCCTCCATGGGTTGTCCTCCTCCTGGGTGTGGCAGTGCTGCCGTCGGCTGACACAGCACAGCAGTTTTGAGTCAGGGCTTTGAATCAACCCCGAGCAGAGCCATTTCCAGCTACTTTTGCACTCACACACCAATGACATGTCATCCATCCCTTCATTCCTTTACCTCTCCCTCAGATGGCAGGGAAAGTTTGAAGGTGGTTGTCATGTCAGAGTCCTGCAAAGGACACGGAGGAGTCTTTTGTGTTTGTCAGCTCTAAAATAAAAGACAGAATAAAGAAAAGGCCAGTAATAAGATTGTTTTCAGTCTGACTGATCTCTGAACTTTGCTTTGTTAAAACCTCCAAATCCTTGCACTTCTGGGGCCAATCAAACACATATTGGGCTGGACTATCCCTGCTAGGCACATCAGAACCTAACACCTGTGGCCAAGTTTTGCAGTTCTTCATCTGGTTTCCATTTTTTTTCACATAGAGTGATATATGGTCTATTCCATGGGCATCCTGTACGCAATATGCAATATGCTCTGGCTAGAACTGGGTTTTACTCAGCTGAAGCACAGAGCACTACACTGGATTTAGCCAATTCATACTCATTCTTCTCTGAGAAGTGGTGAGCATATCTTAAAGGCTGTTATACTTTTCTAACCACTTCATACAATTAGCCTTGAAGACCTTTTTAGAAAATTTTTGTAAAATGTACTCTCTTCACTACTCTCTTCTACGCATTAGATTTTGTTTTTCTCTTCCACAGCTTTGCAAGAGGCCACTAGAAACTCACAGACTCTCTGCCTCCACTGGACATGCCACAAAGCTTATGACAACTGCCAGCTCCCAGTTCCTCTGGGATTTCCATGCTCATGTAATGAGAATGAATGCTGAGCCACAGCTCATTGTTCAAACATCTGTTTGTGGGATAGAAATTCTGGGTATCCATACAACTTATTCTAAAAGTGACTTTCATGTGAATACATTGTGACTTGTGCTCAAGACTTGGATGTTTTTCATACCCGCAGCGTCATTGGAGTAGCAGAAAGACTTCAAGCTGTGAGTGGTCAAATGCACATTTTTCTGATATGTTTTCATACCTGGAAAGAAGACTTTGCTTCCTGTGCAGACAAAACTATCATTACGTCTCCCATACTCTGGCTTTTGAATGTCTCCATTACTTACCCTTGAAAAACAGTTACTTTTAGGATCATGACATGGCAGTGAAGTAAGTTCTGAGTAGTGGATATCTGCCCATTCCACCTCTTGACAGTAGAAAAGGGGCTTTACTTGCTGATTTGTACACTGAGACATTTGTATGCCTGCTTCCTAGTCTGCTTTTCCACAGTGGTAGTGAACCGTTCTTTGTAAACAAGACTATCCTGTCATCAGAAGAACCTACCTACTTGCATGTGACATTTTAGGAAAGTGGAGCACTAGTGTTTCCTTGCTTCAGGATTGTTTCAGGAGTCAGTTTTCAGCTTGATCAGTAACAAGTATGCATTAGTGCAGAAGTGGTTCCTCTCTTCTCACAAGCCTAGCCTAAGCATAGTTTCCAAAGGCTTGGATTATTTTAGTGTCACAGTGATTGCACATGCAGAAAAGGCAGATTACTGTCTTGAGAAGGT
This sequence comes from Illadopsis cleaveri, assembly GCA_013399915.1. NCBI lineage: Eukaryota > Metazoa > Chordata > Aves > Passeriformes > Timaliidae > Illadopsis > Illadopsis cleaveri. The sequence goes on along the minus strand of VXBB01011129.1, from coordinate 76,716 downwards.
TGCAGTAATTGGCCTAATACATTGCAAGAGTTTGGAGGAGCTCAGAGGTGTTCAGCTGATGGGTCAGGATGCAAGACTGGAAACTCAGTGACATTTAATAAATGCCAAACAAGGAATATTCTTTTTGTGTGTCAGATGCAATTAGCACAACACTAAAAATACTCAGCATGGTTACAATCGTCACACAGAAAATCAATGATGTAGAGTAAAAATGACTGGATTTCAATGCCAGAAAACAAAAAAAGAAGAAATTTCCACTTATAAAAACACATATTTCACTTGATGCATTCTTCTTGCTCAAGTCCCATTCCCGAGCAGACAGTCAGCAGTGGATTTTTCCCCCCTATTTTCATCTTCAGTACACAGAAACACATGTTTTGTAACCATGAAGTTCAAGTGGTAGAGTACTAAATAAGGGTTATGTCCAGTATTACTTCAACAGCGACAATTGTTAAAAATAAAATTAAGTCCATTTTACCATATTTTCCTTGCTTTGTCATCCAGCCATTTTTACCAAATTAATTTTTCAACTGCAGAGGGCAGCGGTTTAAGTATGAAGGAACCAACTGGGATTTTTGTATGACTAAATGTTATTTCCTGGAGTCTGGGAAAGTTTGCATCAGCTGTTGCCAAATCCTGCCTGCCTCCCAGTGAGCGCAAGGCCATGGCCTCTTGCTGGGGAGGGGAAGATGTTCCTCTGAGCCCACTAAATGGGGCATGAGGTGACTCAGAGTGACATGGAAAAATCTTCTTCCTCCCAGATCATGGCTGAGGCATAACACTGAACCAAGTATATTTATTTATCTCTTCACAGTGTAAAACAGGAGCATCCTTTTTTCTTTCAGCCAAACATCCAGAACACCAGCAGAGAACAGGAGCCCCTGGCTGGGTTTCAGTCTCTGGAAGGAGACTGTTGGCACATCTGAGCTCTTGGGAAGGTTGGCATGCCTAGACAGGCATTTCAACCAGGCAGTTAAACTTCTGCCTGCCACCAGTGTCCCACCAGTGCATGGTGGGGACCATCTATCCAAGCAGCAGCCATGTGAGTAATAGAGATGAACATTTAGCATGACAAAAAAGTCAAAATGAGCTTGGGGTTCAGCTCCCAGCAGCATGAACCTTCCACAGTGCATCCTCCAGTGTTTCATCCAGCCATGATTAAACGTTATGGTCAGTGGTGTGGGACCCTGTTGGCACAACTGAGCAGAGGTGTCAGCAGGTGCTGGCTGTGACCAGTGATTCTGAATGCCTCTGGTCACCACCACTGTGCTGCTCTTTACCTTCCCACACACCACTGTGCTTCTCCCTCACTGGCTTTAGGCTGTTTACAGAAGTATTTTCTGCTCCTCTTTAATGTCCCAGCCCTCCAGTGAAACCCTTACATTCATCACACTTAATATTTCACCAGCTGTAACCTGCATCTGTGACTGCTGGCAAGTACAGAATGTTCTAGGTTTGCCCATTCACCTCCCTTTGATTTGTAATTTCTCATGCACGGACTCCAGTTGCCACCTTCATGGCTTCCCACAAGTATCTCTATAGGAGAGGTGATTGCAGATGTCTTCTATCTGGGACACTCCAAGAAGACAGCAAGTGGTAGTTGATTCCTACCCAGAGCTGGCTATGTATTTTCTTTTCTGTGTCTAGCATACATGAACCCCTTCCCATAGCCAGGTGTCTGAATCTTACTGAGCATGACCTGGCTCTCTCCCAAAAAGCCAGTGTTCTCCTTTTGAATCTGAGGAGTGATTTGTTTATGAAAGTGTGCAAAAAGCCCAAGAAGTTCTCATCAGTAATTGGCACTGAAAGATGATTGTCTTTTTTCCATGGAGTTTGCTAGATCTCATTACTGGATCTTCATTTCTAGTAGCTACCCTGGCAAACATTGATAAGCACACCAAGAGGTATTAGAAAAATGTAGCAAGTATCAAAATCCAGTCTGTATCTCCAAGCCTCACACCTTGCTATGTCATTATGTTCATTCAGTTGCAAAATTCATTTGCTTATTTTTGGAGAGTGAGAGAGCCATTAGGGAGAATTAAAGAGGATCTGCCGAAACTGAGGAAGAAAAGCTTAAACATCTGCATGTAAAGGAGGGAGGGAGGTGCACTTCTGCAGGTTGGCTTAAGGCTGCATGATTACTACGTATTCCTGGGAGAACAGAAATTGTCTGGAATACAGGTCTGCAGTCCAGAACCAACTTCATCCTGGAAAACGCTGATTTCTGCCATGAGGTTTCTCAGGCACAGCTGGGGTAATTACACCCACAGACTCATGAGCATGGCAGAAGTGGGGAAGAATTTGTGGAAACGAGAAAGCCGCTTACATTTTGTTATCGCTCGGTGGAGGTAGTGAGGGATTTAGCCTGATTACACGAGCTGCACCTAATCTTTCATTCCCCAGCACCTGCCTCTTGCAGGGACTCTCATCAGATAATGAGGAGTGACACACGGTGTGAAGTGCCAGCCCTATCTAATCGACGCTGTCATCACCACTGTCACAAGGAAGCACTACGGGAGATAAATTTAAGCCTGACTGGTGTTTAGAATTTGGATGTTGTTTGTTGCTATTTTAATGCAACCACTCTTCAACTCAGTTCTCTTAACAGAGGCAGAAGGAGAACTGCTGAGTTACTGAACATGAGAAACAATTCCAGCTAATTAGTGTTTCTGACCCATATTGGGAAAATGTGGTTGGTTTTTTCCCCCTGGATGATTCTAAAATGCATCTTACAGACTCGAGTCTGATGTAGAGGACTCACTGTAACTGCTGGATTTAGCATCTCAGTACCTGCTTTAGGGACACAATTTGTGAAAACATTTTAACTATTTTATATGCAGTATCCCCAAACCAGTTTTGAATTTTCAAAGGTCACATGTGAACTTCATTTTGTGACACTGTCTTAAGCCCACATGAACAACTGTATGTAACAAAACAAATGCATGAGTCAGCAATTTTTTCCTGTGAGCACTGAAGTTTTAGTTTGATCCTTCCAAGAGATTATTATAAATGACTGGGAAAATGATGAAAAAAATGTAGACTCCTTTCATAATTCTTGCACTGAGAAATATAATAAAAGAAAAAATTCCCCTTTTGTCTCTATTTTGTTGTATAATCCTTGATGTTGGAGCTGTGATTGCATCTCTAAGCCCTTTTCTTAACAATTGCCAATTATAATGCACCAGCCATATTTCTCAGAGAGTAATTTCTGACCAGGTCGTACAGAAATTTACACCCATATTTAAACTCCTGTACTGTGAACAGCCTCCTTGGCTTAGAAGAACTGCTCCCTGTACAGAAAAGTAGAGCCTGTGTTTGAAGTCCTACAGGAGACCTGGAAGTTGTGACCTCTCAAGCGGTCTCATTCAGCTCAGCAGCTGTGCAGAAACCTCCTCGTTGCCTGACATTTGCAGAGGTCCACCCACACAAAAACAAATGGCAAAATTTTTGCTTCAGTCTGTGGCAATTTAAGATAAAAAGTTCAAACATATTTTCACTTTTTTTCTTCCTGAGTCAATGAAAGGAGTGTTTGAGAGCCAATGAAAGGAGTGTTTGACCGTCTCTGGTGCTAACATCCATTAGCATTTCAGAGCATGCACAGTCTTTGTTTTGCTGGCAATGAGTGCAATTATTGTTTGAAGGACTGAGAAGTGACATCCTTGGAAGTAGAACCCTGTGGGCTCTCTCCAGACCACAGTATCCTCCCACACGGGTCTATAGAACTGTCCAGAAGCCCATGGTGTGTATGCTGCAGTGGGATTAGCCTGTGAACAGTGTGGCTACTCATGGGGTGCCCACAACTGGAGGGATGTTATACATTTCTAGCCTCTTTGAAATATTGTAATTTGCAAGGAAAGGCACCTTTCTTGGAAGGTGGTGCAAGGTAAGTGAGGTGCTTACTGTGTGATAAATGTTACACCAAAGAGTAGCAAAAAAACTTGCCTTTGAGTCCCTCTGGCTTTCCTACAGGATCCTGTCAAGGCTCCTGGTAAACCCCAAATCTGAACTGCAGTTTTTCTTGTAAGCAAATGAAGCACATGCTGACCACAGGGGCTGTGGACCAAATGGGCTGAGCTACTCCAAGACCAACAGCCACATGGCTTCTGCAGCTGCAAGTCTGAAAATCCAAAGACATTATACTCTTAAAGTATTGAACTCTGTTGGCTGACTACAGAGGGGGTTGAAGACCTTTTTTCATCCCCACTCTCGCCAGCAGCAACTGGACTATGATTCTGGATGCTGAAAGCCTGTTGCTGAGCAGCAAGTTTCTCTTTAACTGAGCAAATGTTTCAAGACTTGTTATTGTATGTTGTTTCAGAAGAGAAAAACACAGAATGATTTGTGTTTTCTGGTTGTGTGTTTTCTGTTACTGCACAATATTTTTAAAGCAATATTCATATATAGTCATTTTGTGTATGTCTATTACTACAGAAATTTTGCATAAAAACCATCATGCAAGCTCTGTTCCCACTCACCCCAATGAGTGACTTCACTGACTGAAGACTAAGCACTGGTCACTAGGTCAAGATAAACATGTGGATTTTGGTGTATTTCTTCAAAGAAATAAATGAAAATCAGATTAAAATGAACAGACCATCTAAGGCCCATAAACAGCTTCTGAGCCTCTTCCTTGAGAAAAAAGAAAAACAGAGTTGTCAGCAGACTTAAATTCCCCATGCAGGGATCCCTACCCCCACAGGAAAATCCTAAATGTTCCAGAAGCAAAAAATACTTCTAAAAAACTAGCTTTATAAGGTAGGCTTGCCCTTCTCCCTTGTATCTTGGGTATGATGTTAATTACTCAGAAATAATTATAATGTCATAAAGGATCCTTCTGCATGCAGCAGGGAGGTGGATGACACCACATACACGGCCACTGCTCTTCTACCATCATCTGGGAGTCAAGACACATGTCACATCCCACTGGGAATACAGCACCATGGGCTGCTCACTGGCAGCAATGCAGAGGTCCCTGTTGAACCTTATGCAAATGATCCCAGTGATAAATGAGGGAGGGGAGAAAAACAATAGATTCAGATTAATATTAAATCAAATAAACCCATTTCCAAAGTTCAGCACAATTTATCTCTTGGTCTCTCAGTCAACATTATTCAAGACCTTCTTAAAGTCCAAACACCTTCTTTGCTACTTGTTTCATATCTTTTTACTGCAAGAGAACCTGAACTACAGACATAGATAGGATTGCTGAAATACAACATGACTGAAGTATATCCTAAAATACTCCAAAGGTTTAGAAAATCCACATTTCTCTGCATTCCCTGGCTTCAGACTTAGCTACACTGTTCTTGTCCTTCTTTGCTATTTTTCCAGCATGACTTGACAAATCATAGATGTCTGGTTATTTTTTTATTTCAATCAAGACATCCCCGTTAATTTCCACTTGTTGGTTAGCAGGAAGTTAATGCCAGTTTAACAAAGGTGACAATATAAAAATTTTCATGAGAAATTGCTCTGTACTTTTCTGAATTTATCCTCCAAATCAGACTTGACAACTAGGTTCACACAAAGAAATGTATTTGTGATGTTGTGTGAATTGTGAGCGATGTCTTGATCCATGTCCATATCTCTACAGATGGAATTGCATTTGGGAAATATGCAGTCTTTAGTATATCATTTACTCCTCACAGAGGAAGAAAAGTCATTTCAGGTGGAATCCATGTTTCTTTGTAAATGCAGAGCGCACCAGCTGAGGAAGACAGCCTGGCTAGGTCTAGGACAGGGACTTACCAAGCACTCTGCTCAAATACTCACAGAGCAAAGAAATTCTCCCAGCTGGCACTGGTTAGGAACCCACAAGCTGAACTCTATGTGTAAGATCCCTTCACAAGACTTTTTAGAAGCAGCAGCAGCACTGGTTACAGCTGGTCCTCCTCTCTGTGCCTATCCTCCTTTTTTTGTTTTTTTCTGTTTTTCCGAACAAGAGACTTGATGGGCAAAGTTGCTTTGGAAAGGAGGAGATCTCTGTGGTTGCTTTCTAGCTATGGGGTCTCACTTTTTGAAGACAACCCCAAAAATACTGGAGATCTGCATTCAATTCAAACTCAGACAGCCTGAAGGAATCAAATTCATCCCTGCCTTGAGATGGACCATGCAGGGGAGAATAATTTCTTCTCATCACAGAGAATTTGACATTTATTTGGTAAGAAGAAAGAGGATCCAGGCACTGCTTTGAAAAAATTATCTGTAAATTTCATAAAAAATCTCCATGGAGAGGGGGTTATTTTTACCTCTCTTCCTTGCCTAATTAATATTTACTGATTACATGTGAAGTGGGACAGCTTCAAGCTTGAGAGATCTTTTCTTGGAAGTACTTTCTCACTGAGTGATTGACTGAAGCCTACTTCTCTGAGAGAGGCAAGAATAAGACCTGCCCCCTTCATCAGTTTTCCCAGTGGGAAAAGGTATGTCCTTTTGCTCATAAAAATGTGAGACTGGAAACCAAGGAGATGGGTGTCAGTCAGCTGTCTCAACTCCCTGGAGAAGATCTCTGTGTGCTGTGCATGCAGCAGTCCTCTTGTGTCCCTGCAGTTCTGTGAATCAAGGAGTTCCTGCTAATCCATCTCACTGCTAAGGGCAGTGCTGTTGCCTTCTCACACAGCCTGGCAATGGGATCTGGACTTAAAAAGGTGAAGACATCCTTCTGAATGCTCAGAGGTACTCCCTGAGCTGAGCTGAGCTGAGCTGACCTGAGCTGAGGCATTACACACACACAGAGCTCCTTGTCAATGCCAGTCATCCCATCAGCTGTCCCTTGGCCACTGGCACATCAGGGACACCAGCCTGACAAATGGCCTCTCCAGTGCCCAGCTCTGCTTCACTTGAAAGTTCACTACAGTATCCAGCAAGATCTTCAGGCCACATCTACATCACCCTGATGTCTGTAGGCTGAAGCTGCCATGGGAAATAGGCAGGCTGCTTAAACCTCCAGCTCCTGTTTTTTAGACCCACTTGTGGTGATAGAGACTCCTGGCCAGGAGCCAGGAAAGCTTCTAGAAAATTGCTTTCTTCTCAGTGAAGAAGGAAAAAAGGCACAGAAGCCTTGCAGTCCCAAGATGCAACATCCCACCACAGGTCTTATTTTAATGTGAAGGCTTTGGTCTTCCTTATATAAATGTCCCCACAGTGTAACTGGCTAACAACCTAAATTGCTCTAGAAATGCCAGTGGAAAAAGGATCACAAGGAAAATGTGGATAAATACACAAGGTACCAACCAGTGTAAATGCTGTTTTGCATATTTACTAATTCAACAGTAACAACTGGACCAACTGCATGCTGCCAGATTATATTGTAATTTTAAAACCCTTGTCTAATCCTGTTTAGCATGATGGCTTTTGAGAAGTACATCTGAGGTACTGACCCTCCTTACAGATGTTGCAGAAATTGCTACAGCAAGCACATCAAAACTCTGAAGGATATCCATGTAAGTCAATGGGATCCACTGTGACCTCCTGCAGTGGTTTGTTTGGCTGCACACATGCTCCTCAATGCTTTGGTACTTTGGTTTGTGTGCTGGGCTTGACAGGGATGGCTTGTGCCCACTAAGTTCCTGTTTTCTCCATTGACTGGAGCCAACTGATCATCTCACACTGCTGGCTTTAGTCTTTTTTCATCTTTAAGCAGATTAATTACATCTGTGCTATCTCAGTTAGATATCCAGCCACTAAGCTCTGCCCACAGAACAACAGAACCATCATGAAGTCACTTTAACTCCAGCTGGAGTAACCATGTATGCTAAACTGGACATGTGAAGAAATTCTTGCAGGGTTAAGACTTGGGGAGCTGGAGAAATGTGGCCTGATTTCCCAGGGAGTCAGCTGAGTGCTCAGATCTCCTGATGAATTCAAAGGATCTGTAGGTTCTCAGCATTTCAGAAAATCAGTTTGCACCAGATTTTTATAACAGAATGATGCCATGCTGCACTTAAAAATAAACATTTCCCCATCCTGCCCCCTCTCTGTGTCCCATTTTAACTTACTTTTTTCATTTTACTTTCTCCATAACTTTCTTGGTATCAGCAAAGGAAAAAAATTGCTACATTTTAATTAGAAAGTAATCTTTCAACCGACAATGTAAGCAAGGCTTTAAAACCAAGGAAAAAAAAAAAGTTGCAAAGCCTGTTATCCCTAGTTACAAAATAAATATGCAAACTATGTCACCATATTCTTCATAAATATCTTTCAGCTGTTCTTTCTAATAAAGAGAAAGATGAATTCTTCTGTATTACTCTGAGTATAAAGTAGCTCAAATGTTTGGTCTACCAACTTTGACAATGTCCCTTTAAGTTTTCTGATTTTCGTGGAAGATCTAGCCCTGGGGTTTTTTGGCTTAGACACAGTACTTGTCAAAACCCTTCAGACTCTCTTACTGAAGTGGCTGATGCTGTTCTGGAGGTTTTTTCCCTT
>VXBB01011129.1:0-68224 GCA_013399915.1 Illadopsis cleaveri | reverse complement strand
TTTTTTTTTTTCCCCTCAGTATGACCTTATTTCCAGCTCCAATTTCATGAGAAAATATGATTGTGTCAGAATTTTCCTTTGGAGAGAATTTTCATTCTATGGATCTGACAGATTTTCAATTTCATGCTTTGATTTGAAGTTTATGTGATTCTTTTCCTCTTTCATTTTAATCTGACAGCCTGTGAGGCTAGGGGGATCTATTCTCAAATGGTTAAAGCAAAAGGTTTTGCATCAAGAGATCTGGATTCTATTTCTGGTCTAATCTCCAGACTTGCTGTGTAATTTCAGCAATATGAATATATGAGTTTGTACGTTTGTGTGTCTGTGTGTATTTTGCTGGGTCCTGTCCTATAAATATATAAATAGACATTTAAATAGACAACTATAGGCATAAAAGGCAGTAATGGCTACCCACCCTCTTTCAATTAATGCTTTTGAGTATTTTAAGCTTCTTGACTGTGAAAGGAAAAAAAGAATAATGCATGTGAGCTTTATGGCATAAGTTAGAGTGCTCTCTTCAGCAGCTGATTTTTGACATATTTAAAACTAACATTGATTTGCCAAAGTTTTTTGTGTCTGTGCATTCATGCAATATCCTAAACATAATTTTCTTTCAGCAAACAGGTAGGGAGGGCTGCAGGCTGCAGAGCTGAGGTGGTTGCAAGAACAAGTTTAGGCTTCCTGGTCAGTGACTGAGAGGCTCCAGCCACTGATAAATAGGTGCCTTGAGTGCAGATAGATATTGCCAGAGTTTCCTATTTGTCTGGTGGAGAGAAATTTAGGTGCTTCTGTTCCATAGAACATATCTCCTTGGGAGACCTGCAAAGGCATGTACTTGTCAATAAGGAAATTAGGTGGTTACTTTAAAAAGACTATTTCATTAGGTGCCAAAAATGTAGATGCAAATTACGTGCTTATGTTGGCTAGATCCCTGTCACAGAGATGTGAATATTTGGCTTCAAGAGTTCTTAATCTGTTTCTCATCTTGTGATCATTGATTTTTTTATATTTCTGTACTCATAGGTGAGGAATTCCTCATTTATAGAGGTTATCTGAAAATTTAAAAAAAAAATAGAGGCCAGTCCAAAGTGGACAAAAGATCAAATGTTGAGCACTGAAAATACTGCTCCATGAAAATTGACAATATTCCCATCCAGGCTTAGAAACTCTGTGCTGTTCTTGCAGGCTGTGTCTTGTATTTGTAATCAAGACCAATGATTTCCTCTTCTAGCTGTCAAACACAACTGGGAAGGGAATATGGAAACCCACAACTTTGCTTTCACAGTTCAACTATTTTCTTGCTCATGAATTAGATGGGAACTGTGGGACTGTTTACAATTTGGTTATTACCTGAAATATGATCTGTGTAATTGGTCATAGAATCCATATCTAGTCTCTCTCAGACCAAAAACAATTCCAAGACCATAAAAGAAGTTTCATTCTTGAGCCACCAGCCTTGCCAGTGAGAGTCCCCAGATGAGTTTTCACATGATTTTCATTTTACAGGCTTTTTCTGGCAAAATGAAAACAAAACCAAAGAAACAAAAACCAAAAACAAAACCAAAAAACCCCAACAAACAACCACAAAAAACAAAACCACAAACAAAACCCACAAACAAACAAACAAAAGAAATATAATCTACTTGAATGTTGGCGGAAAGCACATAAAAGGAGATCTGATATTTTAAGAGAACTTACTATTGTCTTCAAATACCAGTATTTTATCAGCTACTGCTTATTCAGATGCAATCTGTATCACACAGAGCTTATCAGATCTGATGAATGATCTGAGTCATGTTTATACATATTAATTTTGAAGGGAATAAAAAGCCTGTCAGAAGAAATGTGCCTCTTCCATCTCTGGCTATATACCCATAAGTTTGGGCCATGGAAGAGACTGGTTCAATTGCTGTCAGGACCTGAAATCCTTTCAGGATTTCAGTCTTGGTCGTGTGGAGGGACTGTAAGTTCTTTTTCACATGTTTACACCGTGCCTGCTACATGTGGCTGGAGCATAAACACAAATGGTGCACCACGAGAGTCATATTCTTCAGTGAAAGGCACTGTATCTAGAAAGTAATATAAGCTGAGAGGGAAATAAACTTCAGAGGAAATATGAATTCAGAGAAAAATGCTGTGTTTTGACTAAGATCACGTACATTGTTTCAATAATAGTCTTTTTCTTAAAGCAGATACTAAAAATGGCTGCAGCAATGATAACCTGTTACTAGTATCCGTCTCTCTGTCTTCTAGGGAGGGAGCAGATCCAGCAGCATCCTCAGCTCCTGGCAGGCCCACCGAGCTATGGCAGAAGGAGCACAGTGGCATAAGCATGGCCCTAGGGGGTACTTCTCCACTAAGGAGAGGAAGTTTACCTTCAGCTGGGAGGGGCATGCTATCTTGCTTTTGCCAAATTTGGCACAGGATAAGGGTACAAATACAGGTAGTCATTGGGAGCACATGTATCTCATGTTTTTACAGTAACTTACTGCACTGTAATTTCCTGAATAATATGCTGTGCATGGTAACCTACTTAATTATGCTACTTTATTTTTCTTGAAATATAGTCTCTTTTTGGTTTTGGTTGGTTTAGCAGAAGTGTGGGGAGGTAGTGAGCAGGGATGGGTTTGCAGTGGGAATTTATTTCATATTGCACCCTTTTTCTTAGCCAGCTATTCTCACTTCTCACTGAACTCTGTTCAAAGGCTGGGTAAGTTGTGTGTCAAGGAACACCCTCAGAAACACTGATGCTCCCCAGCCTTGACATGCCCCACGTGTTTGGAGGCCTGGCTGCTCAGTGTTTGAGCAGCATAGCTTCCTTCAAGGGACACCCTTCCCTTCCCATAGGCACAACCCATTTAGTCCCATCTGGTACAGGAAACAGAGAATCCTCTTCCCTCCTGGCAGTAAAATTGCAATTTGTTGGTCTGTAGTAAAATCTTCACACAGTAAAATCCATCAGCTTTTCAATTAGAGGAATGGCAGATCAACCAGCCCTCTTTTTGTACCCTCTCCATTTCATTCCCTGTGTTTCCTCATCATCATTTACACCTTGGTGCCATTGCTTGTGGAAGGAGTTTATCTGGTTAGCTTCATAAAAAATGCACCTTTTCCAGGAAGGTCTGAAATCCCAGCCATACTGATTTCTTCTGAGCAGGAATTTCATGAGGATGAAGTATGGGGTTTTTTGCAATACCAAGGACAGATACCTTCTAGGTGCTATTAGTTTCAGAGACAGTTATTTTAAGCACCACAGAAATGCTACTCTATAAAAGAGCACTGCAATGCTGCTGGAATGGCTGCCCATTGACAACTTCTCACCCTTTGGTGTAGGAGTGGTATCACTTACTATTCACCACCTGCAAGCAGGGTGTTTGCTCTGAGGGAGCCTTGTGCCCCCTCTCTGTGGTCTCTGTGGAAAGATGGCCTTGTGAAAGGATAAGATTCCCTTTTGCTCCACAGACAGATAGTGTCAGGGTCACAGCAGCATTTTGTGATGGCATGTTAAGGCTTGGTACTGCAAGCCTGAGATGTGTACAGGGATATGAGAGTATTAGGTCTCTCACTGCAGTGCTGGGGGACAGCCCCTGAAGGTGTGGGGCAAACTGTCCTGTTAGCAGTGGCAAGCTTTCCTCTGGAAACATTTAAATGGTGTCTGGGGCGGGTCTCAGCATGAATTACTGTGTTGGCAGTGCAGGGGACTGATTTGATAGCACAAAGGCATGTCAAGTTGTTGGGATGAATCATCCTGTGGAGGTATTTGTGGCTTCAGGTCCAATAAAGAGACCTGAGGCAGCCTGGCAAAGCTCTGCACCCTGCTTTCAGACTGCTAGGTCTGGAAGAGAGGAGCCCCACTGGTGTCTCAACTCTTTCCAGCCTCCACAGGTTTGATTTCTCCCCTATTTTACTGTGTCTGCTGGGACATAAGCCAAAGCCACACAAAGTTGGATCTGCTCCTGATGTTCTTCGTGTTCCCACTGTTCATCTCCAAGGCTTTGGGTTGGCCCTTCAGAGGAGCTGAGGCCAGCAGGGAAATTTGGAGCTTGATCAGCTTCCTGAAGAGGAGGATTTTAGATTCAGTGGGTTGTATCGATCACATCCCCACCAATATTTGCTAGAATAATAAAAACTCATTTCTTTCCATTAGCTCAACTTGGATTTGCTATGTTGGTGGTCTCTTTTTCTTTATTTTCTTTAAGTCTTTCTGTATAAACTTAAAACAAGTTTCCCTAGATTTGCTGGGTGATTCCATGACATTTCCTGATCGTTGTCTTTCATGTCTGCTTTGCCTGTTCCTCCCTGTCCTGCAAGGATCTTTAACAACCCTCTGAACCCACATAGCCCCAGCCCTTCAGTCTTCCCTTCATAAGGCACTGAAACAGGCTGAAGTAGGCTTGATTAGTTGTCAGAGTAAAGCTAAAGGGTGTCTCTCTGCTGCTCCAAGGGAAAAATCCCTTTCCCTGACCACTCAGCTCTGATTTACAGCTCATGTCCTGCATGACCAGCAGCCCCCTGTCACCTCTCCCCTCTCATTAGTTGGCTGTTTTCCAGACACTGGCTCATCATGTCTGTCCTGAGATACCTTACAACCTGGGAAACTCATTGTGTCATGCTGATGGGTGACTTCACTGCGTCCCAAGCCTGGGTGGAGGCATATCTGCTGTTCAGAAGTCAAGGGTGCAGAGCTCTCCAGCACCCAGGGTTTGGTCCCCAGAAAAGTCCATGCAACATCTTCTCCCATCCTGGATAACCATGACCTACCTTTCTGCATCCTATTACTGCTCTCTGATGGGATGAATGCCCTTTCTTAACCTTGCAGGAATGTGAGTGCCTCCTGACAAGAGGGGCTGTATAAAACATGTCAGCCAGTACCTAATACCATGTGAAGGTGCTTACCTGGAGACACTGGGGCATGAAGACTATCGTGTGCTCCTGAGGAGCAGGAATATTTATTGGTGGCTTTAGGCCTGACAACCTTTGCTGGCTGTCAGAGTGGCAGGGAATAGAGGCAGAGACAGATCTGTGCTTCAGCTCTGCTTCAACTACCGGGAATTTATTGTTCAATTATTAACATCTTCCGTAGAACCTCCTTCCTCCAAAAGCTGCAGTTATTAGAGGGGAAGGAAGGCTGTTTTTGCCCTTGTTTCCTCTAAAAAAACCCAAAAATCCCAAGCTACGTATCCTGTGGAGTGTTTGTTTAGTTTTAAAAGTCTTTGCAACAAGATGGTAAAAAGCGTCAGAAAAAACGCAGCGGTTGCTTTGTGGTTTTCCTTGACTCATTGTGTTCCAGCTGACCAGCTGCAAACTTTTTTTTCATGCCTTCATTGTTGTTTTTACTGTCAGTGGTTTTATTGCTTGATTTCTGATCGGACATTCCTTGCAGGTGTACCTCCAGTGGTAAATCAAGGCTGCCCTTGGTTCTTTGATCTGGGTCTTCAAATAAAGAAGCCGAGCAGTTATCTGTCCCTTTTATCCAGGTGGCTGTGTACTCTGCCAGCACTAATGAGTCCAGTCTCACGGCACCGAGGAGACAGGCTGTAGGTAACTATTGTCCCCATTTAAACAGAGGTACAGAAGGCTCTCCCAGCACAGCAAGGGAAGGCACTGGTGCAACCAGAGCAGCACACCCAGCTCCAGCTGCCAGCACAGCCTCTCTTAACTGACTCCCCCTACTTTGATTGTGACAGAGGGAGAGCAATAGCAAGCCCTGTCAGGTGCCACTGCTACTTTGTAGATAGAAAGACTGGTCATAATAAAGAGAACACATGATAAAGAAGCATGCTTCATCTTTAAAGCACTTTTCAAAAGTAGTTCTATAACTTCCCAGGTACACCCTTTGCCCTGTGATCCCTGCTCAGCTTACTGAAACTGCTTATCTGCTGTGCTCTTCATAATTACTGCCAGACCTCAGGACATTTTCCTCCTGGGAACTAAGGGTGTGCATAACACGATGAGAGCAAGTGAAAAAAAAAAAAAAAAAAAAAAAAAAGAAGGGACTACAACATCTCCCTCTTAAAAATTTGCCATCTCTGTTGTTTCCAGCCTGCTGCATAGCCTATGGACCATCCTGGTGCACAGCAGATAACAGCTTCAAAGCTGGAGACACAGAGGGCCTAAAAGGAATAACCCATCCCAAGCTGCAGTGCAAACCAACAGAAGAAGTAGCTGTGTTGCTGACAGGAGTGGGTAATTTTGGTGTAGCTGCCAAAGCTTGCCCACTGAAATGCCACCTCATGAGACATGACACAAAAGTTGGCTTTTAGTGGTCATATAATCTAGTAGCTGTTTCATATCCACTGTTGACATGTTTTGCCATACCCTCCAGAACTTAAAATTACAATTTTAAGAAATGAAAAGTTGTATACTCCTTCTTGTTATGGTGCAAACTATGTCCAGGTATGGCTTAAGGCACAGATGTGATTTTAGCTGGAGGGTATGGTTTCACAAGGCACCTCAAGCTGATTGACTTCCTCACAGGTCTGCTGGTTTACTGGTCCAAACTGGCTTGTCTTACAATCAGATGAGTGCCAGAGCTGGTGCAAGGAGAATCAGGGAGGTGAGGAGTAGGTAGTGCAGACTGGAGGCTGGAGAAGGGCATGGAGGGGATCCAGGATGGAGGAGAATGGGCTCTCCCCTCCTGTAGCAGCAGCTAGCTTCTGGTTCAGCTCATCCATCACCAAGCCCTTACTGGCCAGAGAGAGATCAGATCACAGCAGTGTCTGGACAGCTGAGTCACCTCTACAGCTGCAGGGGGAAAGCTTCTGAAGCATCTCATGGCAAGCTCATTGGTCCAGGCCACCATGGTGAGGACTCAGAGAACTGCAAGAGAGGTGTCAGCCTGGAAGAAAACAAAGGCAGCTCTGCTACCAAGATCCCGCAACAGCAATTGGTGTTATAGGTTGGTATTGTACTCCCACAACAAGGGATGCAAGTTTTAAAGAATACACTATAAAAAGCAGGAAAAATAAGGGAAAGAAAATATGCCTTCATGAGCCATACTGGTTCAATAAAGCAATAAATACTTAATGGGTAATGATTCCAAAACAAAACCAAACCAAAGAGGATTGTGGAAGGGTGGGAGAAAATGCAAGCGCAACTGAAATGAACTGGAAGACTGTGAAATTCTTAATGAGGTCTGAAGTGAGGAAGGTAAAGAGAGGAGCTCGTCAGAAATTTCTGCAGTCTTCTCCCTCTTGAGTGTCTCAAAAAACCCCACACAGCTCCAATTATTTTACTCCAAGACACATTATAAAGACAAACCTATTATTAATGGAAAATTTTCCTGATATGAAAGGCAATATGAATTTGATCTTGTTCTTGCCATATGTCTTCTGAAATGACAGCTAAAGACAGCTGAATTGCCTCCAAGTGCTAGGCAGTGGTTACTGACTAAGGAGCTTTTTTTATTGAGAAAATTATCATATTCCTTTCCATGATAATAAAATTCTTCATAACCCTCATTAAAAATGCTAAGACTTCCCAGGTAGCTGCTGTGCCCTGCCAGGAACGTCGTGCTCTCCTGGAGTTCAGGCAAACCCAAGTAATGGGTAGAGCTGTCTGTGTATTTTCAACATCTTTGCAATCCTCCTTTAAGAACTTGTGATTTGAATAAGCCCAGGAGTGTCCTGATGCTTCTGAGCTGATTCTTGTGCAGCTAATCTTTGCTCCACTATTTTTAGATAATTTTCCAATCTGCTTGCTCTTCAGTTACATACTTGCTCAAAGTGACGGCTTGTTTATGTGGTCCAGGAATGTTTGCTGTTTGCCTCAGTATGTCAGTCTGAGCTCTGCAAACACTTCCTGACAGAAGTAAGCTCCAGTTCCCCTTATCCTTGGCTCCCTGCTGTAGGAGAGGTCTCCATGGGGCACCTGACTGTGGGGTGCTGGAGGAGGAGGGCAGAGTCCAGACTCCTCTCTTTCTGTCACTATGTGCCCCTGCTGCTGGCTGATAAAAGATAATAATAAATAGTATTCTTCATGGTTTCAAATATTCACAAAGAGTGAATGATCCCACGGAAGTGTGAATGCACTGTCAGCATACAGCAGTGCCCCCAGCCATGGCTGCAGGAGAATCCTGTGGCATCTGAGAGAGGCCAGGGAAGGTGCCCTGGAACACTTACAAGCTTGCTTTTGCCATGTGTCACCCAAAGATAGGTACACAAGGAAGGCCAGAGAGGGTCTTTGTGAGCCCAGAACCCCTCAAGCCCATTTTTGTGCAGATGTGCAGTGAGCCGCAGCAAGGAACTGGGTGAAAAATTGTAACTTGTTTCCAAATCAATTTTACTCCTGTCTGCCTTTAAATTGCTGCAAACCAAAGACTGATGGTTGGAATTTGGTGAGTGCAGGAGCCAGGCTGCTGCCTCCTGGCCACCTGGTCCCATGGATGTTTGGTGGCTGCATGGAACCTCTTTCTGCTCCCAGATGAAATAAAAACCTCCTCAAGAGCAGAGATACTCTAATGCTAAAGCCTTAAGGGACAGAGAGGGGGCTTGAGCCATGAGGGGATGTCTGCAAGTCTGTTGTCCTTTTCACCATCTGAAGTGCACCGAGATCAAGAAATGAAGCTTTATTACATTCAAAGCTTTATGACAATAAATAGTTGTATGGATTCAGAGCTGCCTTTTGTGCCTGAAGAATGGCCTCCTCAGGCTGCAGCCACTCATTGTAGCTGCCAGTGGTGAGTGACATCTGTGTTGGCACTGCAAAGCAGGACTGTCATTTTGCTGGGAAAAAAAGCAACATTTCTTTATGCGGCCAGGCAAGTTTCACCTTGACTTAAACTAGGACAACTCATGCAATGTTTGCTGTAGGAAATACAGTGAAAACCTGTGATGGCAGAGAGATGGGCTGGATGGTTTTTGCCCTCATCTCTGAGTCTATAAAAGTGAGGAAATCTCACTTAGGGTCATATCAGAGCACCTCTGTGGATATTCACAAATCTGTCAGGTTTTGCTCAAAAAAACAAAACAGCTCTCATCTGAGCTGTTCAAATGAGACAGTTCAAGCCCACCCTCCTTCTCTGCTGAAGGAGCAGAGGAGCAGCAGAGGGTCAGGGGAGCGTGTTTCAGCTACAGTGCAGCAGTTTGTGTTTCACACCCCCATGCAAACTGTGTGGGTTTGCACTTTTAGGAAATGGGGCTGCCCTCGAGGAAGAAAGAGAGGTTTATCTGAGCTGACGCTGTGAACAGCACTTGGCTGCTATAGCTGCCACTTTTACTTAAGGCCAACATGAGCTCACGTGCTTTACACAACTGCAGATGCTGTGGGTGTTGCAAAAAATCAACAATTGCTGACAATGTATCTACAGATGAGCCCAAATGAAAGCTATTCCTTGAATTTTGAACACTGAACTCCACTGGAGTGCCAAATGCTATTTACATAGGATACAGGCAGAATATTAAATCTCAAGATTCTTACAGCTAAATTCTTGCTTTAAAATAGATCCAAAGTAGCCAGCTCAAACCTCTCAGTAATTTGTTTATTTTGGATTTCTTTCTTCCACATTTGTGACTCAACAACCTGGCAGCAAAAGGCCTCAGTTATTCTCATTAGACAGGGCAGTGCATTTAAAGAAATTGGACCCAATTATGTCGGTTATGTTTATCTTGCCAAACTACCTCTTCCAGCAGGAGTTACATAGCCAGTATAGTTTCTGTGTGATAAATATCTCTCATTACCTTCCAAACCACAAGTGCTTTTTGCCCAGGGAAGACTGGCCAGAGCAGCAGGTAGGTGAGGCCATCTCCATCCTCTGTGCCAGCAGCCACCCCTGTCCCTTGGCAGACTGCCTTGGGCACCGTCTCCATCGAGGGTGCCCAGGCCACCTCTTACCTGGGCTCCCTGGTGCTGAGAGGGTTCTGCAGCAAGGGCTCACCACCCACTGAGATGTGACCTGCACTTGGCTGGTGCAGCCTCTGGGAGCCCCAGTGTCACAGCTGGTGAAGCAGAGGGGATAGAGCTTGGTTCACCTTTAGGACTGCTGCAAACTACAGTGACAGAAGTCCCAGAGCAGCACAAGATCATGTGTTGAGAAAGATTTGTCTGTCTGTGGCATTATCACCTGTCTGTGCCATATGCAGGTGTGCCCTGACTGAGAGCAGGAGCCAGCAAGGACATGTGAGAAAACCTCAGTGTGGTGAAAGTACAAGCCAGTGCTAAATTTACCATACCAGGTCACAGCAATGCAGCAAATCCCTTTAACCAAACACAATATGTTGAACAGCTAAACAATTATTTCTCGTGCACAATTTCTTGTTTCTTGGTGCATCCTCAATGTTTTCATGTGCTTATACCAGGGCTTAACCTTCACATATGAAGCTGTTCACTGGAGAACACAGACTTGCAAGAAAGTTTACTGTAGATCCTCTTTGTTCCCACAGCCCCTCTGCTCAGACTTTAAAATCTCCTTGCTCTTTCCTTGCTAGCCCCTTTGCCACCTCAGCAGTCTGTTCTTCCTGCTCAAGTACCTGCTGCTGTCTGCTCCCACCTTCATGACACGGAGTCTGTCTTAGGGCTTTATTCCAACAGCAATGCTTCTGGAAAAGTGTGGTTGATCCGGGAAGTGCACATGTAAATATTCTTCAGAGAGCAGAATTTTTTGGTTTCAGACCATGAACTTGGCTTTGGAGAAGCTGGGTGACCCGTGATAAGATGGAAATTTGTAGAAATGGGTATGTGTTTTTAAAGACCATAGAAGATGTTGGCATAACCCTATTTTAGGGTTCATTCCTTTCTTTGGGAAGGCAGTCCCACTGAGAGAGAGGCTGTGAGCTATTGAAAAAGAAAATTAGATGAGGTCAGCTTATCTTTGCTTCCCAAGCACCCAAAATACCCAACCAGTTTGCAGGAGATGACTAATGTTGGGAAGGTTAGTCTTTGATGGGAAGAAGAAGTAAGGAGCATGAGAAATTATGCCATCAAACAGGGTCATTAAAGAGCAGTCAAAGAGAAAAACAGGGATGTAGAGAACTGCAGAGAACCACTGCTATCAGTGGCCCTTCCCTTCCCTTCCCTTCCCTTTTTTTTTTGAGCACTTGCTATTCACACATGCTATTCACGGCTTCCTAAGTTTTCAGTTAAAATGAGTTCCAGTGCAAAAAGTGAAGTCTCCCTATGGATTTATTACTCTAATAAGGAAAAATGGTGGAATGCTTTGAGTCAGCAAACACTGCCCTGTGTACATACAACCCACACAGGTAACTACTGACAGTTCATCAGGATCAGCAGGAAATAGCTATGGGAACTGGGAGATGGCAGTGGCCCATTTAATTGTGCAAGCTGAGGAAAATGGAACATAAAGTTAGAGAGGAGCATCAAGAATGAGAGGAAAACAAAACTTGAACATCCTCAATAAGCATGACTGGTGAAAAAGAGCTTTTGAAAATCTCTAGTGACCTTCAGAGATATCCAAATCAAAAGCAACAAGGGGCTGGGGGCAGGTGGTGGGGCAAGATAGGGATGTGATGACAGGCTGAGGGAAAATAAATGGCCATGAGCTTGCTTGAAGATCATAAAGCCCTGACTTCACCCTCCATATTTGTCATGTAGACAAGACAAAAGCCTTCAATTTTCAAAGCCTCTCACATTCAAGTCTCTTTAAGGCATCTCATAGTGAACAGGCAAAATGTGAAGAGCTAAAGTTACAGACCACTCTGGGAATGACCTAATATCTACTTTTAGAAAAAATTATTTCGAAATTATAACTAGTTTTATCTACTGAGGATCTTTAAAATGTTTTAAATTAGTCATGATTTGTATATTTTGGAATAAACTGCATTCATTGTCTTTTATTTAAATGTGGAAACAAAATGGAGCTTTCCTGGTCTTCCAGTCAGCACTAAATCAAGGAGGATTAACCAGCATGCAGCGTATTTCCCTTTCAAGCTCATTTGGCCTCTTTTTTTTTTCCCCTAGAGAGTTTTGGCCTCTTATCTTCAGCTGACATTACACACCAATCACACCATCAGTGCTGAAAGCCAGGCTAACTTTTGTGGCAGCAGCTACTTCTCAGCTAAATCCTTATGTTTACCTTGAGAAATGTCCATCATTTTCCAGTCCCAGGACCCAGACCTGCAGTGTTGGTTAATGGCAACATTTACCAACTGCAGCAAAAGCCTCATCTGAGAAATCTTTACCTGGAGAGGCAACTGAAACAGCAATGGCAGCCCATGGACCAGCCTTCCCTGTGGGAGGGAGCCAGGACATCCAGAAACTCAGAACTGGGAGGTGGAACTATTTTAGGTCAGGAGACAACTGACCCTCTGAAGCCTCCCTCAAAAGGGGAAGTTAGTGGAGGTGATAACTATTTGATTGAAGTTCCTGCTGAAGTCTCCTGTCATCTAGAGCTCATCGAAAGGGAATTTAGCCCTCTATCTCAAGAAGTTTGTAAGCCCAAACTAAATTTTCCAACAAATCCCCTAAGGTCTGCAAAGATCAAGTATAAGGGCTGGGGAATTTGTCAGCTAGATCACTGAAGTGAAGAAAAAAAAGTGGGAAAAAAAAAAGAAAAGAAGAGGGTTTTAATAAATAAAATACAACCAGAGTAATAAAATAAGCATAGTAGATTCAGTATTATTTGTTTTCATACTAATTTTATGCTGCCCCCACAAACTCAGTATACCACAGCTTTGTATATTAAGAAAATATGTGCAATATGGAAAGAATTAAGGACGTGTTGCAGAGGTTGCTTTAGAGGAGGGCCATTACTTTTGGCTGTCTGAGGAACTGTCTGGAGTCAAGGAATGTGTGTGTCAGCTGATTAAAGACCACAGAAGTGATTAGTGAGGGAACCCTTAACAACACTGCATGTCTGCACCTCTTGAGGTTAAGCAGTTAATTGCCTCTCTCAAAACTGTGGTTTTAAGGCTTCTGTAGACCTGGGAAGCAAACCCAATGGCAGTTTGAACTTGATCCATAGTTTTCAAAATTCATTTCACAAATACAAAGGCTAGATATGTCTCCTTTTAATTCCTGCAGAGCATTTAAGTGCTGAGTTAAACAGCTAATTCTGTGAAGAATGAGGCAGCCATGAACTACACAAGTGTTTACCCATCACCTCCCCTGTTTGCTCCAACCTTCTATTTTCAGGAAAGCCTATCCTTGATTTATGAAGCACACTTCACCAAGAGTTCAAGTGTGTCTACCTTCCACAAAAGCGCTGATGTGCAGCATGTCCTTCAAAACGCCCTTCCTGCCCCTGGGTACAAGCACTGGCCATTCTTCCCATCAAAACATCCTCTTCCCAACCATATAAGCCTGAAGGAATAAATATTGTCCAAAAATTAACTGATCGAGATTTTATAGACTGAAGGAACAGAAAGACCTCTTGATGAAAATGCCTTGGTGTCTTTATTGCATATACATGATAAGCTGGAGCACTTCCACATGGCAGCTGTGCCCGGACCCACCCTGGTGGGCACTGGATACCCTCCAGCCTGGCAGGTGCTGCCTGGAGAGCTGTCCTGTGGCTGCTGGGTGCCCCTGGCAGCCTGATCTCTCACCTGGAGCCCAAACTGCTCTCACACTGCTCACACCCAGGCCACTGCTTTTCAGCTGAAACACTGAAATGTCACCATTGAGAAAACTAGGAGGTCTTCCACCAGAGGAGTCCCAGGCCATTTCCAGCTTTTAGAGCTGTCCCCAGACAGACCATGTAGATCAGTGGTAAGACACAGATATTTTTCAGATAAAATGTACCCACTCAAGGCAAGAACTGCTTATATCCCCCACTGCCACCACTGGGAGGACTGCACTGTGCTAGCCCAGGTATGCAGGTATTGCTCTCTGTACTGCAGTCTTTGAGCAAATTAAACCCAACTGAACAGAGGAAAAGTAAACATTTGTTCAGGTCAGCTGCTCTGATCAGCTCACATTTTGCTCAGCTCCCCATACAAGCCAGGAAGATACATGATAGACATAATCTAAAATCAAGTGGATCTTCTCTTACCACTAACATGCAGGCACCATCAATCCTACCTTGGCTGAGGCCAGCTGGCTCCAGGTGAAGCCCTACCCTTAGCCAGCCTTGAGTAAATAACCTTTCCCTGTACCTCGGGGCCTGCAAACTCTGATCCATGCCCCTGCACTGGCTGCCAGGCTGGGAAGGTACAGAGCAAGCTAACAAGCTCAGGCAGTGCCTGCAGAGAATTCAGCTTTTCAAAGGGTAGATGTTGGGAGTGATGGCTGTGGACACTTTGTGTCCCTGCCAGTAGCTGCTTAACACAACTATGAGTTTATGCACCAGCAGCTTTAAACAATAGGAGAGGTCCTTCATGACCTCAGTGAATCTTTAACCTGAGAGCAGCTTTAATTTGCACAAGCACCTGCAGATTCAGATGTTTATTTCAGTTGTTTGGGTTTTTTTGTTTTTTTAACAGCTGGGCTTGTCTTCTCTAGATATGAGTTTTTCTTGAGATATTCTGCATTTAATTATCAGCAGGGATAGGAAGCTTGCAACCACAGCTGTTATTGTAACATTTCAGTGCTTTGACTTTCAGGCCCAGATGGAGTGAGCTGTGCAAAAATGAGGAATCAAGAGTAAAGCAAACTTTCTCAAACTTTCAAAGCAACTCGATGTGAGAAACAGGCTGGGCTGGATTAGGAGCGCACACGGCCCAGCTGAGCCGATGAGTCACGGTGCCACACTGACCTGACAACACGCTGGGGTACCTTGCCTTGCACAAGTGCTGAGAGGAGGGGCTCCTCTCTCTGTGCTGCTGTAAATCTCTCTGCAGGACTGGGTGAGGACTCTGCTCTGCCCTAACTTGTTAATTCTTTTCCAGGAGCCCATCACAGATAATGGCCTTGTTTGCAGAAGAAAAGGTATTTGTCTGAGTGTAGACATGGGGATGGCATGGGCTCCTTGGCTTGATTGCTGGTCCTTTCCTCAGCCCCAGCTGCACAAATGGCCTCATCACAAGCCAAAGGAAGGAATTAGGTTGGGGTAAGGCAACATGTTTTTTGCCAGGTCGGTGTTAGCTTGTTTTTCTCCCCTGGTTGAGGTGGCAGCAGAGCTCACAGAGCTCACGGGGCATTGCCATGGCAGGAGGGAGCAGCTGCAGGATGGGAAGGCAGGAGAGCAGTGCTGCTGCAAGGTGGTTTAAGATACAAGAATGACTGGCCATGGTGAGGTGCTGGCAGCCCTCCTGTGCTCACCAACAGGGTGGCATGGCAGGAGCCTGCCCTCCAAAAGTGCTCTTCTCTCCTTCTTAGTGCAGAGGGAGCCAGGCAACTAGACACCAGAGTTTAATTCATAACCAGGTGGAATTAAGAAAGGTTAACTTCACCTTTGATGGTTTCCCCAGACCACAGAAAAGGATCTGAATCCAGATTTACATGGCTCATGCCCTAATGCCTAGACTATCTTTCCTTTTTGGATACAGGCATCTGAGAGCCCGACTCTCATCTGCATTGTCAGTGGCAAAGAATCAAGCACCATGACAGCAAAGACAGCCTCAAACAATTTTTCCTCTCGTAACTAAACAGAGTATTTCCTCAGGATAGTACATTCCTCAGGAATATAACTGCAACCCAGCCTATTAATACCCACATTTACTACCAGCTTCCTGTCAGAGGCCTCTGCTGCCATGCACTGTGTGGGACATTGGCTGGCAATGCTCAGCCAGTCCCACCAGTTTAGGTTTCCCAGTTGTCTTCACGCCAATGCTGAAGCATTATCCAGGTATCTATTTACTTCTCAGCTGGTTACAGATAAGGGGAAAGGCATCCTCTCTCTCTCTGGGGGCCAAAGAATCCAGTCCACAAGCTTAAAGGAGTGGATTTCTAGGAAGGCAGGATTTCAGACAGCTTTGTAGAGCTCTTACTATTGCCTGTGCAAGAAAATAATCTCTTTGGCTGGCTCATCCCATATTAGCTTCCAGATTCATCCCCCCTACTCTTGAGCCAGGGCCATCCATACTTCATTAGTTCACTGAGCCCTGTTGCACCTGCCACATACATGTTATTAGGTCACTGCTGATTAAATAATTCAGTCTCTCTGAAAAATTACAGTCCTCAAAAAAGTGGGTTATGTGCTGAGGCCAATCCTGTTTGCCTCAAGGAAGATCACTGCTCTCCTGCTTCTCCAGGGCACAGAAACAAGAACTCAGTTTCATTAATTATCCCTGGAGAAACACTCAGCTAAATAGTTATGATCAGCTGCTGCGTAAACATGAGATAGATACATGCAGGCTACAAATAAGCAAAACAGAGAAAGGAATGTCTTCTAATTTCTTTTATAAAGTTGGATATGGTGGTCAATGCAGATGGAATGCTCCCATTTCTAATGGGACAATATTGATCTTGTTCTATCAGAGAATCACACACTGGTTGAGGTTGGAAGGGATCTCTGGAAATCACCTCAAGCAGGGCCACCTAGACCTGGTTGTCCAGAGCCATGTCCAAAGGGCTTTTGAATATTTTCAAGACAGAAATCTCTGCAAACCTCTCTGGGCAACCTGTGTTACCCTCATAGTGACAAAGTGTTTCCTGATGTTCAGAGGGAACCTCCTGTGCTTCATTTTCTGCCCATTGCCTCTAGTCCTGCCACTGGGCACCTAATAGTCCCAAACATTCTGGCAGTCTCCTCTGAGAAGGTAAGCCTTGGTCCTAGAGGAAAGTACAGGACACAAAGGTTTAGTCCTTTGCAATGGGTCCTTGGAAGTCACAGTTGCTGAACTCTCCACTAGTAGGAGAACCTTTAGGCTATTCCTTACACACTGAATACAATGCTTTAGGATGGGAGCAGTGCTGTTGTTGCATGAGTATCGACAGCTGAACAGCACTGCTGCCTATTTGCTCCCTCCCAGTATTGACTGTGTTTCTTAAAGCTCCAGCTGTTGGAAGCAAGCGATTTAAAAAAGAGTAAGCTTAGCTTTAATTCACAAAAATCTGTAATCAAGAATTAAAAAGGGGCCCTGAGTAAAAATTCAGGGGCCAGAAGTCACATTAAGAAAACTTCCCATTTAAGTTTTAGATCTCACTGTTTTTAAGCTCACCTCATGGTTTTGAAATCTGGATTCATAAATACCATTCACTGAGGCTTGTCACACCTTGGCCAACATGACACAGGGAAAGTGAAAATTAAACATCTTTTAGATAAAATTGTTTTTCCTACTAATTTCTTATGCTCCGAAAGAATTTCTAGAATTTAATCTAGTTTTGCCACTTTGTGATGTGTATTGACTTTGCAATTTATTCCACCAAGACAATGAAAAAAGACCAGTCTCTCTGAGTAGTATGGCTACCCTTGACCTGCACAGTTACTGCTTTAAACCTAAAGCACTTGACTACAGCAAACAAATTCACGTTTCCCCTGTGTCACCCACTTCCCATTGCAGTAAAAGATGTATAATGAAACTACTGTCAGAAAGTAACAGCTACAAACACATACATCTAGGTTGAGGATTAACATAAATAACTTGTGCCCTTCTAACAGATGAGGGGATTATATGGTATCCTGTTGTGTAGGCTGTGCATATATCAACCTCATTTCTTTTAGACAAAAGCTAAATTTGAGGCCTGAATTATTACTTCTTCCCTAATGATAAAAGACAGCTGCATAAGGCAAAATGTGCAGTGATGTCTGAGCACAAAAATGAGTGCAACTCTCAAAAGGCTTTGCAAAATTCAAAGAGGAGCAATATATACTCCTGTTTAAGGGAAGTAAGAATTGAGACATCCATTACTTTTATTAGAACAGATTTTGTTATCTCACTCCTCTCCTGCCTTTGATCTTGCTTCTTCTTCCTGAGACTAAATAGATGAGTCTGTTAATGAGACACCTCAGGATGTAAAATTACCTGCAAGATGGTCCTGCTCCTTGGGAGCTTCCCAAGCCCATGCTCAGAGTCACCATTACCAGAAATTCCAGAGCAACTCAGACCTTGGGATTTGCCTTCTCAGGAGATGCACACAGCGATGCTGTTACCCAAGGGAGTGGAAATCAAAGAGCACAAGGTCAGAGGACAGGTTTTACCCTTCTGAAGAGACACCTTTTATTAGCACTGTTTTTCAGGACAATCCAGGCTTTCAGTCAGCTAAGGCCTTCCTCTCCAGCTCTCGCAGAAACGTTTCAATGCAGTTCTCTGAAAAATGGAGTTACAGAATGTACCTGCTATGGGGCAGGGTGGCTCACATGTGTATCTGATGGTTTACAAAAATATTACTCCTTTAAAATAATGCTTCAGGTTTGATGCAAACCTTGCAAAAAGAGTGAGAGACAGAGATTCACAGTGTCTCTTACAAACTTGCATAGTGTTATTTACAAATTCTCAATTTATTGGTATGATCCCACCATTCCAGGATGCCAGCTGATGTTTGCAGGGCTGCCAGACAGAGGGGAAGTAAAGAAAATAAGACCTATAAACTCCTGGGTGTCATGATGCTGTATTTTACAGAGTCACTGCTTTAGAAATGAGATGACAACAAACTGGCTTCAATTTGGCTACCTTACGACTACTGCTACCAAAAAAAAAGAAAAAAAAAAAAAAGGTCCCAGAGAGAAGCAACAAAACCAACTAGAGACAAAGAAATGTCTGGAAGAAGACAGGCTGAACAGATGGGAATTCCTCTGTCTATACTGGAGAAAAATAACACAGAAAAAGATTAAAAAAATATGAGTCAAATAACGAACTGCAAAAGGAAAAGTAAAGCAGAAACTTCTGTAAATATGTCTATATAGATCTTGTACTGCTGAGTGTGCATTACAGGTACTTTGACTTAAGGCAGGGAGAAATGACTGCAGTCACAAGTGAAGCAGAGGCTGGCCTCGAGCACACACTTCAGGTTCCAGGGATACCAGAAGAAACACCAGCATGTCAGCCAAGACAGTGCTCACCCAAACTCTATTTACTGAATTGGTTTAGACAACTTTAGGGCTCTTCTTTTTTCCTCTAACATTTTTTAGCACTGTATAATGTCAGAGTGACATCTTGAACTAGATGGACCAACTTGGAGCTACAGCCCCGTGTGTCGAGTGCAAGTGTTGCTGTTAGTCTCAAATATCATTAATTCTGTAACTTTTCCCACTTCATGTCATGAACTCTCAGGTTTCTGTGCTCAGTTTGATCTGAGTGCAGGTTTCCAGGGACCATTTCAATACTGGGCTTGCAGAGCTGCAAGTCTATGAAAAGACCATGTCCATCCAGATGATGTGTCACAGAGACCCCTTGCTTCAGCACCTGCAGCCAAAGCCACTTCTAGAGTCAACTAAATCAGAGTGAAGTAGTAAACCCAACCATACATTTGTACAGAGGAACAAAAGCAAGATGAGTCCCCCAGGCTATGGGCAGAAAGCAGGACCAGCCAGTAAGCACCTGTGCTTTGCTCAGCCTTCCCAGTTTGTGCTAAACCAAGCAAGTGCCAAATCCAGAAAACCAGGCAATGAATCAAAGTAGAGAGAAGAATAATGAAGTACAGCTGAGGATCCAACTCGTTAAAATATGAATTAGGCTAAGTTAGATTTATAACTAAGGTGGGGGAAATTAAACTGCTTTTTTCTTCCTCAAATTAGAGCTCACCTATGGTGGTAAAATCCAGAGCAGGAGAAAGATGCTGTTGGCCTGCCTCCACCTCAGCCCCTGCAGTCCAGCACTAGCCCTGGAATCTTGCCACACTTGACCCAAACACCCATAACTTTTTTGCTCTCACTCTGACATTGCTCCATGTGTACTTAATGGCCAGCTCTAATTGGAGCATGACATACCTGCAGCAGCAGTTTGAAAGGCTGTTTGAATAGATGCATGTGCATTACTATTTTCTCTAATATGAGTGATTGGGTGACTGATAGGAGTAAATAGATTGTAGTGAAACAGGAAGGTCAGTCCCAAAATCAGAGCCCCTAAAAGTCCTGGGATGTCAAAAGTCCTGGGATGCTTGGATCAAGGTTCCTGAGGACTTTTGCAGCAAAAAATTCAAGAAGTGCAGTCCTGAAGAGACAGCTTCTGAGTAATACAACCAGATATTCAGAAAGCAATCAAAGCAACAACTTTTTTTTTTCCCTATGTGGTATGGCACTACATGCTGGAAACATACCTTCCCAAGGAGGGTTTTTTAATCCCAGGAGACATTTTGACTGATAGCTTCAGGTGACTGATGGCTCTGGCAGCACTGGTTTCTTTAGCAGCGAAACTGAGACACCCAAAAAGGAGTGGTTTTTCTGTTGGTGGAGAATGGTGCCCCCAGTGTGACCCACTGGGAGGACCAATTGCTTTTGAAAGTACACACCTCCTTCACCCAAGGTGATTACTCTGAAGGGAAATTGCTGTAAGAACTCATTAATGAAACAGGAAGCCATTATTTCTGACCAAGTATACAGTGTCCTTTACAAACAGCACGAGGCTGGAAAACAAATCCAGGTGAGATCATGTGCTGGCCTTTTCCTCTCAGATAAGAGTGCGAAAAGTGCAGTAAACTATGTGTGCTCTGTATCAGTCTGCTCAACACTGGTATCACTGCCTTAATGCAACCTAAACCTGTGACAGACAGCACAAACTGCACAAACTACTGAATTCCTTAAGTGACCTTGGAAGGGAAGAGCTCATGTATCAAGTGGCAGCCCTACTCCAAGAGTTCTGGTAGTGAGTAGTCCATTGGAGCATTTTTAAGCACATTACTCTTTCATGTGGGCATGGAGCAAAGTGGCAGAGGCACAATGACTTCCCTGCTCCCTCAGGGGCATGATTATTTTTCCAGAATCACATTTTTTCTCCATCATGGTCCTGCCAGAGCTGACACACTGCCTCCTTCTCCTCTTTTCTCCTGGCTGGGCTCTAGATGCCATTTGCTGTCACGGGGCTGACATGCTATGGCTGCTCTGCTCCTGCTCATCTCTGGAGGGCAGTGAGGTCCTGGTGGATGGCCTGTGGCAGTGAGGCATTACCTGCACATTTGCCAGCTGTTATGCCCATGATTTATTGAAAACCACAGCACACTGATGAGCTCCCTACATGAACCAAGGATGGCATGTAAAAAGATAACATTTCTTGTGGGATCAGCCTAAGCTAAGGAAGCAATCTTCCCCTCTCCCTCCCATCCTCTCTCCCTCCCACAAAAAAACAGTCTAGATGCAATATATAGCCTTAGTCTTGTCTAGCCCATCACATTTCTGATGCATAAAGCATCCTCAAAACGTCCTCAGATAAGATATTTTTCCTGCCTCGTGCAATTTAAGTTAACAATCAATAAACATAAATCAATCCAGGATTTAACTGGAAATACTGATTCAGCATGAAGTAGGGGGACTACTGGGCTAACACATCTGGAACACAGCTAATGCCACCACTTCCAGATGTGTGCCCAAAACAGTGGATACTGAGGCAGTATTGAGGACATGAGAGCCTGCTGCAAATGGAGCTCACATCCCCAAGGCCTCCTGCTCCAAGGTGCCTTTGGGGGCACTGTAAAACAGGAGGTGCAATGAGACCATGAGGTGAAGGAGCTCTGATTTGGCTGTGCGCTACAGATACCTAGGGATTCCATTCTTTGTTAATTTTATTTTATTCTTTTTTACTGCAAAATCCATGTAAACATCCCACTGAAGCAGGCACACTTGTAAAGCAGCAGTGCCTTAAAAAACAGATAAAAAAGGGCTTTTGAAGCTTCTCCTACTTCTTTCCCACTTCAACTAAGAACTTTTCTCTGGAGCAGGAAGACGCATTTTTAATTTTTAAGAACGATTATTGGAACCATGAATTTAAATACAGAGAGCCAATCTAGATCTGCATGAAGGCACCCTAGAGTACCATCTAATTGTAAAAACTAAGAATGGAGGAGCCATCTAAATCCATCCCACTGCTGATGCAGAATAGCTCCCCACAGGATATTTACAAGTTTTTAACGCCTTGGCCTTGTGCCTCACGTGCACCAGAGACATACTTTTGGGCCAATAAAACATCCCTTGTCATGGCTTAATGCTGGAAGAATTAATTTATCACTCATTATTTCCTCTTTTAAAGCTCTGCTCTTTGGATAGCTGTGACATAATTCTTAAAAATCACACTAGTTAAAGAGCAGAATATGCTGTCCCCTCTGGCTCCCTGCCCACAAAGGCCAGCAATTCAAATGGTTTCCTTTTCCCAGCGTAAATTCAGCTCTTGCAGCTGACAAGGGGCCAAACCCACCGATCACAGGGATGCTGGGTGGAACACCTGGAGTCCTCTCGCAGGTCCTGCCTGGCCACCCTCCCACTAAAGGTCTGTTGGAGGCTGGGAGTGACTTTTCCTTCACAGTGGTGAAAGAGTGTCCCTCTCTGAGCTAAATCAGGGAGTTATGTCTGAATTCTGACAAAGCAAGGCCTGACAAAGCAAGGATGAAGTTTTGACTTAACTGGAGCCTAAGGAAATATGATTTCACTTTAAATAAGTCTCTGTCTCTATTGTGCATGCACAGTCCCAATATTAGTGATTTCATCTTTCAAAGCTGAAGGTCAGCCATCTCAACATGGGTTTTTTTCCACTGGGTGTCAGTTTCTGGTCTGCTGGCAAATCTGTACCATCAACATCTAAATAAACCACAAAAGCAAGGCAATTTGAACTCATAGAATGCTTTTATTTTAATGTAGCACCCGGCTTCACATCACATATGTTTTCCAAACTTAGATGGGCATAGTATAGAACACTATCCATTGTGCAGCTTACCACGGGGACAGTCTGCAGCTGTGAAAACAAATTACTTAAATCTGGCTATCTAATTTATAAGTTAAAATTCAAATATATAATAGCCTTGGGGTATTTTTTTTAGATTAACAACCATAATGCTTGCAATACAATGTTTTTATATCAAAAAATCAGTAATGGAGTAAAACATAATGCATATGTTCATAGTACATATCAAGATAGCTGAAAAAAGCTTCAAAATACATTATCTCTTTTCAAAGATACTAAATCACTAAGATTCACTTTTTTTCCTGAAAAAATATTTTACTCTATAGTCAATAAAATATGTGGCTTCATGAACCCATGTATTTTCTTGTCAAGGACTGTGTATGCTGAAGACTGAAAGACTGATGGTACTGGAAAATGGACATCCCTCATTTCCCAGCTAGCAACTTTTACAGGATCTCTTCCTCCTAATTTGGAAGCTCAGCTGGGAGGAAAGCAACCTATGCATCATCAACAACCAATTTTCACATTATGCCCATCCTAAATGCTTCCTGTGAAGGTTTCCAGATCCCAACCATCCCTTTGTGGTTATTTTACCATGCACAGCCTCATCACCCTATGCTGGTTAGCCTTGGCAGTGTTGTAGAATCAGACACTGGTTTGGATTGGAAGGGACCATGAAGATCATCTATTTCCAACCCCCCTGCTACAGGAACACCTTTCACTATTCAGGTTACTCAGAATCCCATTCAACCTTGCCCTTCAAGGGATGGGGCAGCCACAATTTCTCTGGCAACCTCTTCCAGTGTGTCACCACCTTCACAGTAAAGAGTTTCTTCCTTTTATCTAATCCAAACCTGCCTTCTTTCCGTTTGAAACCATTCCCTCTTGTCCTATCACTACATGCTCTTACCAGAAATCCCTCTCCAGCTCTCTTGCAGCCCCTTTAGGTACTGAAAGGTGTTATAAGGTCTCCCCAGAGGCTTCTCTTCTCCAGGCTGAACAACCTGAACTCAGCCTGCCTTCATAGGAGAGGTGCTCCAGGCCCTCTGATCATCTGTCAAGCTGGAACTGTCTGGATGATAGCCAAACAAATTCATCTCCCTGATGTGGATACAGAATTTCCAGTAGGAAAACTACTGCCATGCAGTCTGATGACAATTTTTTCACTTTAACAGGATATCCAACAATTTACCAGTAATAAAGCTGCCTTGACTAAACACACTTCGGTTGCACCACCAAAACTCTCTGGAAGAGTGAACTGAGGACTTTCTGGAAAGAGTTGGTAATGTTTCCACTGCATCCTAGTATAAAATGAATAACTAGGAGTAGGACATTGATCCTTAAGGATTAATGTGTGTTCACAGGTAGTTTGTTTAATAAAGGAATGCCTCAGAAATGGAAACTGTTTGCCTTGATTAATTACCTGGTCATTATTTATTTTGAAAGGCTCAAATAAAAATGGTTTATCTACAAAGGCAATTAGTCACTACACTTAGCTGGGCATTTTTCTTTTTTTACCACGGAATTACCTATAGATTGAAACAAATATAGGTATCAGGTGATATGAATCTTAACAGACCCATGAAGAAATACATGAACAAAAGGAAGACACGTGAGTGAACACTTACACACACACGGAGGAAGATCCTTATCAGCTCTGCCTAGCTCTGTTCTGCAGACAAAAATACTTATTTGCCCACTGTAGACTTGCAAAGGGGAACCAGGCTCATGGTCAGCACATCCTCTCAGATACAAGGATGCTGTGCTCATGTTCCCATTTACCCTCTTTTGCTGGGCATGTTGTGCTCTGCCCAAGTACCTACAGAAACCACAAACTGAGGACAGTGAGAGCTCATGCATTGGAATGTGATCCCACTCCTTCATCAGGCTGGCAGTTGGGTCAGGCAGACCTTAGTAGCTGTTCTGGGTCAGGGATGTCAGGGGCTTAAAGCTGATCACTTACCTGTAGCTCAAGAATGTACCCTGAACACTAAGCCTGTGAGGTCTCCCTTTCTGACCAAATGGTTTCAGATGTAGGAGCATCTCCCATCCAAAGTTTGAGAAAGTAAAGGTTTCTGCAAGAAATTATGATTTTGCTCCACCCACATTTTTCTAAAGAAAAAGTAATTTTGAAGAAAATCTGTAATACTGGATTTAGATGTGAATTTGGGCCAGCCAGCGCCTGTTAACAGTAGCCATGAGCATGGCTGCATGGAGCAATTGCCAGAAGCACTGTGATAACTTCATGGTGCCTTCTTCTCTCCTCAAAATGCTAACAGCTTCTCAAAAACAGACACATTTTTTCATTTTGTGTGGGCTATCATAAATGCTTAGCCACTGAGACATAGAGAAGAGTAACCTCCTGCATCATATGCATAATACATTTGACACCTCTCCTTGAATATTTCTCTTTACCAATGTATGAAGTAGTGTATCATTATAATGACTGACATTTCACCAAAAAGAATAGAAATCAACTCACATTCTAGTCATTGAAGCTGAGTGGGGTATTTGCAACTCTAAAAATGTAGGGATTGTTAAATACTTTTATTTATTAATCCAGTGGTAAAGTAACAGCCAAGCATGTATTTCATTGTTGGCTAAGCAAGTATCATAATTTCCAGTGAATGAAAAAAGCTCCTAGATTTTAGAAGGAAAACTTTTGAAAAAGACAGTATAAAGCAGACTCTTCCACTCTTCCCTTGAACAGTGTCTATTCCATGAATAACTCAGGTGAAATAACTGGGAGATTATTTCAAAGGAAGCTCCTGTCAAACATAAAAAAGTCCTCCACTGCCTTAAAAACATGTTGTGCACACTTCTTTGTAATCATTTAAAAGCTTTCCTTAAAAAACCACCCATAAAAGAAAAAACAAGTGTGCCATATGATTATTTCCTATGAAATAGTAAGGGCTTATTAACCAAATGACAATGTATGAACTAAAAAACAAACAGGGAGAGCACTTAACCTCATTAAATCTCAGGAATGACTCAGTAGTATTATGAACAAATGAAATAAATGATGATAAATTCTCAGCAATACCACTGTTAGCAAGAGGGCAGTGGCTCTTTTGCAGATTCCCAGAAAAGCTTGCATTCCTTGCATTTTGTCACTGACCACAAATGACCATCAGACCCCAGCTATGCAACAGCCACATGAGCGAAGTCCCAAGTCCAGAAGAACAGTTGTTGCTTGTGGACACAATGATCTTTAGTGCATTTAATGCACAACTAGTGCATTGCAAAACTAAACTTTTAGTAACAATTCTGCCAATGCTTATTTTCACCTGCAGACTTCTGGATTCATGTCCCCCTTCCACATTCCTTTCAGCAAAAGTAGACTGTTTCCTTACCACTTTAAACACTCCCAGTGATGCCTTTCTTATCTCTCAACAGAACTTTTGGCTGCTCTGGTGCCTTCTGATATGTCACAGCAGCCATTCCCTGACACACCCCAAGGAGAAGTTACCCAGCTGCTTCAAACCTGCTTCTCCTTCCTCTCAGCTCCAGGGCTATCCTACTGCTACAGGGAGCAAGCATCACACCCACGAGGGTGACAGAATTGCTGCACCATTTCTGCAAGGTGACCACAAATACTTCAATCAGGCCAGTGAGACACGTGCAGGATCATGTTTAAGGTGGACAACAGGTAAGTAACATCCCCTTGCAGTAAAGCACACCATACCCATGGTGGGAGCAGGGTTGACATTATTATGTCTGCAGTCACCCAATCCAAGAGTATTGCCCCAAGAAATACGGCAACATTCATTAGCCAGCTTCCACTGTAAGAACTGAGACCAAAGCCACCAACCACTGCATCCATGGAAAACTCCCTACAGGATTCAGCTGGCCCTGGATCAAATGCAGATTAAAGATAAATCTTTGCTTCTTCATTTAGAAAATAGATGGGCATTAGCAGCTTTCTCCTATCAGTAGCATCTCCACTGATGTGCAAAGGAACTTTAACAAAAGCCTGCTGTAAAAGGCAATTACTTCCATCTCACATTTTATAGCCTCATATATAGCACTTCTGCTATCTTCCCTCTTCTGGAAGTACAATTCTCATACACATCCTTAAAACAAATCAGCAGCTATTAAGACAACAAAGCACACTAATACAAATGTACATAGAATAGCTGTTATAAAAATGCCCTGAATGCATTTTTAACCTCTTGTTAGAAATATACTGTTGGTTAAAGAGAAAAGAAAAGAAAAAAGCTATACACCAGCCATCTCAAACATGCTAAAAGAATGCAGAGAAACTGGTAGTTGCAAGCAAGTGCTCAAATACTGGTGATTAGAAACAGCTGTAGCTCAAAAAGATTTTCTTTTTCCTAATTTCCAAAATAATTATATTTTAGTATTTTTAACTGTTCTCTTACATGACTTGAACTAACAAAATACAAGTTCTCTAACATTAAAATACGTCCGTGATTGCATAATAAACAGTACTAAGAAAATAATTATTTGACATGTGATTGAGGATAAAGATTCTGTACATCTTGCAAGTTCTATTCCTATGGTATGTTAAATCCACAGGTACTCTACAATGATACAATCCTACAGGAATCAGTAACATCCAGAAGCACATCTCAGAGGATGAGTTTTCAATTTAAGCAAGAATTCAGGAATGCTGTACCTCTTAATTATCGGGGCAGGAGGTGCTGCCACAATGCATATAAATCAGGAATTCTTTACATAAATAAAATACTCTCACGTTATTAATTTCAGTGATAAACTGCATTTACACATTAGGCTGGGAAGGAGGAAGAAAGAAGGCAAAGCATCCCCCACTCAGAAATATTCCATAGCTAGGT
This sequence comes from Illadopsis cleaveri, assembly GCA_013399915.1. NCBI lineage: Eukaryota > Metazoa > Chordata > Aves > Passeriformes > Timaliidae > Illadopsis > Illadopsis cleaveri. The sequence goes on along the minus strand of VXBB01011129.1, from coordinate 40,806 downwards.
ATTTGTTTTCTGTACCTTCCTCACCCACAAAGGCAAAATGTGCATAATGGGGTGAAGAGAGACCCAGCAAGGCCAGTCCTCCCCCCTGCCCTGGCAGAGACCCTGCTCAGCTGCACAGAACTCTTCTCCTTGCAGGGCTGCAGGGCACTGCTCTGCTCCTGCTCGTGCATAGCCGGGCGGGAAGTCACAAGACGGTGACAGGACGAAGCTGCTCCAGCTGCGTTTCCAAGGCAATGCGTTCCTTGTGAACCTCCTGCAGGACGAGAGGTGTGTTAGAACTTTTGGGATGCTCACATGCACCACCCAGCTCCAGGAAAGGGCAGCCAGGCAGGCTCTTCCTGACCTCCCATGAAAGGGCTCCCTGCCAGTGTGGGGGCTGGGTGGGACTGCAACTCCTCCAGGGTCTGCTTCCCCATCTGGGCAGGCTCAGAGCCCCAGAGTGGGAGTGCACTTGAACCCCCCTAAGCCTCAGTGCAAGATGTGCCTGAGCAGTACACATCCAGTCTTCTGGTCTCCATAAAAACAGCAGAGTTCTGCTCTGTCAGAAAGCCTCCTGACAGCAATACAACATGAAGGACAAGTTCAGTTTTCTTCTCTTTTGTGAACTTAGACAAACTTCTCTGTCTTTTCCTGCTGCAAAACACAGGTAACTGACTGGCCTGCTGAAGATGGAAGCAAATAAGACTTGACCTAAGGAATGATGGCAACGTGCTCTCATTAAAAGCTTTCATCTCTGTGCTTATTTCAATTACTGTCCTATATTTTGCTCTGATTTCAATACTGCTGGAGGTGACACACAACTGATTACAGGGAGCTTTGTCACTGATTTTCAATGCATTCCTTACCTTCAGCTGCTGCTGGAGCTCACTGTTCAACCTGGCGAGCACAGCATTGGCTTCTTTGTTTTTTCGTATAGCAGTCTGAATAGCCCTTTTCTGCTTGGAAGACTGTCTGCCAGACAGATAAATACAAGACATTTCAATTAAGAGTCTCAGCACTGGCTGATGCCAGAAGAGCAGCCACCCATTTTGCATAACTCTCTGCATCCTGGACTGTGCTTCAAAGACATGATACAAACTACAGATTTAAGAGAAGAAAAATGTAACACTGCAATGACATGGCTAAATCAGGTAGAATATTTGAAACCTGTTTACCTGAACGACATAAATATTTTAAGCTGTCTCAATTATTTCAGAATCACTGCATTGAGCTTAAGAATGACCTCTATATAGCTATGCTTATTGCAGCATCTTTGCATTAGCTGTTTTCAGAGACTTGTAGAGTTTAAAGATTCAGGAGTGATTAACATAAAATGTAAGAATCATTCTATACAGAAAGAAAGGACATTGGCATGAAAATTCTGTCTCAAGAGTTTTGCTGATGTTTCTTTACTTCAAAAATTAACACTTCTTTTATTCAAAGCAGTCATTTCCACCAAAACCATCTGACATCATGTACAAGAAGATGACTGACTTCCCTCAGCTCTTTTGCTGCTAAAATAAAGGACATACCTTTTTTTATTTTAAGAACTTATTTTATTAATTAAGAAGTTTTATTGCTTCGTAGCCTGTGGTAACTGATCTGGAGGAAATGACAGCTATGCAGACAGGTATAAAAAGAGATGGCTGTATATAAGGACCAACCTATTCAAAGCAAGAGAGATAACAACAGCAAAAAAGAAAGAAAAAAAAGAAAATATTGACTGAATATCTAAGCTCCTTTCCGAATAGATTATTTTAAAGTTTTACATGAGGAAACAAGAGCTCTTTAATGCCAGATTTGATCTAAAACAGATGCCCTATTTATATATGGTCCAGTGGCAGAAAGTCCCCATTGGCTCTTAACGGAGCTGATGACACTGATTTTTGCAATAGACTCTTTCTCGCAGCACGGCAACAGGACTTTATGCTGTTATCTGCCAGTGAAGTGTCAATTTTCTGCTTCACTATTTTCCTGCAAACTACTCTCCATAGGCTATAAAGTAATAAATGATAGGAAAAAATAAAAGCAGGGCAATATATGTCTGCGGCCATTTAAACATTTTAGGAAAGATATAGACAAGACAGGACTGAGATGTTAACAAATGCTGTTATCTTTGAACCACTATGGAATATGCACTCCCAAAGCACAAAATAGTACTTTAAGAGCATCCTAGGAGTCTTATTACTTATTCTAATCTCCAATTATGCAGCACGGATTCAGTCTACTGATAAACAGTCTGCCAAGCAATGCTCAATTGATTTGGGCAGCTTGATTTTGTTTCAGACTGAATCAGATGTCTTTTGCAAGGCCCTGGGTGATGGTGGGGTATAATGTTTGCACAGTGCTTCAGCTGAGGGAGATGCACAGACCCAATAGGGTTTCAAGTGCCTTCACTTACCACTTGTACAGCCCCTTCTCCACCACTATTAAATGCACATAGAGTGAAATCCCTACAAGTCTTGTTTGCTCTTGTAAATACAGCTGTCAAAGCTGTCAGCAACAAACACATCTTGGGTTTGGCCATTATTGGACGGACTGCAAGTGGTCTGTGGCTCATCTCATACCAGTGGCAAGCCCGTTTCCAACATGCCTTGCAATGAAGAAATATCACAAGGATATGACCAACATCAAGCATTTCATGACTCAGCTTCCCGGGCATTTATTTGGTCATATCTGTCCAAATGAAGGAGCAAAATTCCAGAAGACACACGCACGGCAGAAACACACACCTTCACATATAGAAGAAGTTGTGTTAGAGATGCTGGTGTTAGAGATGGTTGAACATCTAGGCTTGCTTCTCAGCCATGTCTACCAAGTACAGAAGTAGGACACCTTTGAAGAGGTTATCTACCTATCAAATACCACTGACAGTCACTACAGGCTTAGTCTGCATTTGAGAAGACTGATGTAGATTTCAGAGACCTGTATCTTGTGAAGCATTCTCAGAAACAGAATGGTTAAGCACAAAATGATACAAGGAGCAAACCCTGCTACATCACGTCTCACATCTCATGCTGCAGTTTGGCATGCTTGGTACAGGTTTTTACTTTTGGACTGGGAGGTGAGGCTTGACTGCTGGCAGGGAAGAAGTCACATTTATAGTGGGAGAAAGCTCAGGGGTCTCCAGCCCTTGTGCCTCTGTCCGGAGCTTCCTGCGGGCAGGTTTGGAGGGTGGCTGAGCAAGAACAATCTCCTGAAAGGAAAAAAGCACAGCAACGTTAAGTCAGGCCATATGTGTCCCATCACTGGGCTGAGAATACTTGTGACACATAAATTGCTGACAGCTGGTTAAGATTTCATAATTTAAAGACGTACAGAGCTTAATTCCAATTTGGTAATAGCCTCTCAGGTTTCTGACTTTGAAAAAGGAACAATAACTCCTGCAATCCCTTCATGAATGAAAGAGTGTTTTGCCTTCATCTGGATAACAGGCCCTTCACAACTGGGTTGTATAGCTTAGTGTGCACTGGGTGGAAGTGCAAGGAGGGGTGTAAACACATGTACTAGCCCCCAGTTGACCCAAAAGCATTACAAACAGAGCAAGATTTATTTTTGACTATGCTCAGTTGGAAAGAATCAATAAACAATCACTTGCATCACAACTTACTGCCTCACACATCTGGCATGAAGCCTCCCTTCTCCCCTGCTCTCTTACATGAAGCATCACAGAATATAGCTTTGAAATACAAATACATGAAATTATCCATGCAAAATTAACACGTTGAAGCATAGAAGGCCAGCTATTTCTCTTGATAAGTTACATCAAAGAAATAGTCTGGCTTTTCTAGGTAAAGCAGAGTCTTGGATTTTTATTACTTCAGTGGTAAGAAGTGTTTTCATTATTATAAATTAAGACAACCTTTCTTTTGCGATGAGAAGTAGTTTTACCACCTTATAACTGATTTAAATTATAAATATAAATGTATCCTCTTCAGTGTATTTTATTATTAGATCTATTTTAGAAGGGATATAACTATTACTACCTCATTTCATGAATGAGAAAACTAAGACACAAAAAGTTGAATTGACTTGAGACAGGTTTTCTCAGCATCAAAGACAAAAAAAGGATCAAATTTCACTATCACACATTTTACTGGGCTAGATTACCTTCACTACTGTGTTTTCCTTAAATGTTAATAAAATAAGAAAAAAATTAATGGGGAAATATTTAATGACAAAGCAATTGCAAGGAAAAAAACCAACACTGGAGTAGGCAGCCTGACTCACAAGAAGAGACTACTATGAGTGATACAAAATGTAATTATCAATCATTCATATCAGAAAGGTTGCAATTATTAAAAGAATTTGAATTATAAGGAAAAAGTTTTAAACATTAAAAACCAGTTCTGTAATTACTGAAAAAAAATCTAAAAATATTATCAGATGTTCTGATCAGAATGTCAGCATATCATGACTGCACAGATCTCTGGTAATGCCATGCTCTGAAATCCTCTGCATAGGCACAGCTGCCTGCAAACACACCCCATGCAGCAAGGGAGAAACTTGCATATGCCTTCCACAACTATAATGCCAAATACACAATCCCAGTCTACCTTAGACTGACCAAACCCTACCAAATCCACAGGATAAATCCCTCTTCCCTTTCAAACACAATACTGTAAGTAATGTCCAAGCAGATCCCTTGGCAGGGGCTCTTTTGCTGCCTGCTGCTGCACCAGGCTTTGGAAGGTGGCTCATCAGTGCAACAACCATCTGCCTCCCACACCCGACAGCCTGGGGCTTTGCTGCATTTTAGGAAACCAGGTGGGATGAAGGTAGGTGGACCACAAGGATTTCATTTCCCCAGCAGGGCTACAAAGCAGAGCAAGGAAAAAGCAGGGCTAGGCTAGAAGTAGCATATGATGAGCACAAGCAGAGCAAGGACACTGCCCAGCCAGCCCTGTTACATACAGAAAATGATGACACTGGATGTTTGCCTGTGCCCCCTGTGACACTAAGAAGTGTGATGGTGCTCCCTGGGCAAGGTACATCCAGCACCTGGCAGAAGTTCTTGGTTGGGCTGAGTAAATGTCTTGCAGGTGCTCTCTGGGCAGGAGGGGCCGGAATGGGGGGGGATCTGTATTTGCCTCCTATCCAAACCTGTTCTGGTTGGGGCTGGTGGAAGAAGGTGGTCAGAGTGTGACCAGGAGAGGGAAAACGCTCGCAGCCATTGCTAAGGCCACTCCATCCCTAAGCAAGGCCCTTTGAAGTGTGCCATTTTAATTTCAGTGCTTACTTTTTACAATCAAAGGTTCATACAAAAGCATATTAGAAACTGCATATCTTGAGCAAATCTCTCCCAGTCTTTGTACATTTAGTGGCAGATCCTGACCTCTAGCAAACAGGTGTGTTTACATCAAAATCAAATCCTCAATAACTGAAAGCAAGAAGTGCATCACAATTTAGAGGAATTACAGTGAGACAGGGCTGGAGTACAATCAAACTCTTTTTGTTTTCTCTAAGGCTCCACAAGCCCCTATTGATTTGAAATAAATGGCAAACTGCCTCCTTCAAAGCACGTGCATCAATGTGTACATACTAAGAGGTTTCTTAATGATTTATCCAAGTTGATGTCATATATGATCACAGTTCTCTCCAGAGAAGAGGTCTTGACCTCCAGAGAAGGTAAACAAAACATAACCCTAACCCTCTGTTTAATTGCTTTCAAGCTTAAAACAACCACATTTGTTGATGAAGGCAAATCACTCCATAATGATGCAATGTGTGCAGATCTCACCTTTTTTGCTGAACTGTTTTCTTCTGCCTGCGATGGGGGTTTGTTCATCTGAGGATGTAATTCAACCTCAGATGGTTGCTCTGTCTGCAACAACAAATCAGTCATTGCTACACCCAGAAAATGACTAGCAGTCACATACAATAAAGTCAATGAAAGGAAATGTTAGACACAAAAGAAAAGTTACTTTAACAATTCAACAGTAGGGAAAATGGAGATCTAGGGTGACAGCTGAATGGATGACATATGTCTTTTGCAGATTTTTAATGCAACTGTATTCTTGCATTTTACTGTGCTGGGAAAATGGGAGCAAAGTTTTTTAGTGAAGCATTAGGAACCATGTCTCTGAATGTAAACAATCTAATACCCAGAATTTCTTCTAGAATTACCATTATGGCCTAAATACTCTGAGAAAAACTAAGAGTGGAAAAAAGCTTGAAAGATCTTGGATATGCCTTGTCACCTTATTATCACCTGAAACCAATGAAAGTTCATAGGAGTAAGCCTCTGTCTTTGAAGTTTGTGAGGCTGGGGTGAGAAAGCCAGAATCATACCAAAAATTCCAGCAAAGTTACTGAAAACACAAATCATGAAAAAGCAAACAAGTCTTTCCTCCTCCCTTCTCATATTTCAAACAGAAACCCAGCTGAAAACTCACCACCCAGGTTACATCTGTAAAACAAAACACCTGATTCCAAAAATATCTGACTGAGAAGCAAATTAAAACAGAGAGTTAATCCCTTGCTTTGCCTCTCATGAAAGTTCTCTGCACCTTTTGATTTCCTCCACAAGGACAGGGCCCAGCACTGGGGAGGGTGGCAGGATTTAGAACTGCCTGTCCCCAGGTGCACAGCAGCAAACACAGTATTATAAACATGGTGTGGCTGTTTTCTGTCCAGAAAGTATGGGCTGGCTCTCCAAGATGGGGAAAGCAGGCAGGAGCAGGAGGTTGAGGCCACTTGGCACTGACAGACAGCCTCTTCTCCTCTTTCCCAGCCTCTGCCAAGTTGGAGCCAGGCTGGCAATGGTCCCCCGGCAGCAGGGGCAACCTGCCATCCTGCTCCCTCCTCAAATGAGGCTCGTTTCCACACAGGTGAAAGTCTGTGTTTAAAACCAAGCCCAAGGCAAACCTCAAACTTTTTAGAGGCCAGAATTTTAGCCATAATAACAATTTCTTGCACACCAAAAACCTAACTCACTGTTGCCAAGAGGTTTCTGCATAGGCCCACCAAGCTCTGTAGCAGTCACAAGTTTCCAAGTGCTTAACTCTTAAGTTAATGAAAAACAACAGAAAGCACTGAATTTGGTATATTTCAAAAGGAGGAACTTTTCCATACCATTTTTATTTCTTCCATAACAGACACAATAAGAGCTGTACAGAAAGGTGCAGGGGAAATGTGGTTCTATTGTACTGCTCTTCTCCAACAATACAGCATCAAACGTGCACGGAGAAGGAAGTTTTGAAATTAATTTTTTTAAAATGCATGCGAAATTCCTAAGGAGAGAGGGAAGAGGGGACTGACAAGATTTCTCTGCCACCCTTTTTAAAGTGTGCTACATATCTAGTGTTATCTGATGGTTAAAAAACCCTCAAAGAGCCCCTCACACTGCAATATTTGAATATGAATATCTTAATTTTTTAAAATTTTAATAACTATTGGATGCTAACATTTGAATTTTGAAAAGCTTTTTATATATTGAAAGGCTTCTTCTGTAAATGTAGATTTCTGGTCAAATAGAGTGAAATGGAAAAAAGCAATTTTTTAGTGCATCTATAAAAATCAAAGACCTTTAAAAGTCCATTGACTGCAACAGACTATTTCTTTATCAGCAAGCTGAATAGCCCATAACCTCCCTGATTTCTACAACTGCTTTTTGTATATTTGAAAGAAATGAAGGCTATAAGCACTGCTAACAGCAGCTTGGCAAAGTCCACAAGGGTTTCATGAATGATTTCAGGATGGCAAAGCTCAAATAATGAACAGAACCACACACTAAGTTTGGGCCACATCAATTTGACAACCCATTCATTCATTTAGGGACAGCAAGAGTAAACCCAGCCCTTCAGAGAGACATGCAATACACATATTATAAAGTCCTCATGGTATAGCTTTGCTGCACAACACAGATCAGTGCCAGGGTACAGGAAAGACAGCTTTTAGTGACAGCATGAGATACCTGCCTTAACTTTGCCAGGCAGGCAGTTTCTGGTGCTCGCACTCTTGTTGGAGTCTACACTAAACCTTGCATCAAAAACAAGAATATATTAATTTATTCCACAGAATGGACAGGGGAAAAAAACCCCAACCAACTCCGTGTTATTTATGTATGGATAAAAAAAATGCAGCTTTTGAAGAACTGGTATGTTCAAACAGTGTAGAAGTAACTGAACAGATTGGTAGTCTATGATGTCAGTTTCAAATAATCAGAAAAATTGAAATCACAGGCAGATAAGGAGCCTAGAGAGGAAAGAAAAATTTAAAAAGAACAGAACCCAAACTTTTGCAGAAAATACATCTGCAGGCTGATGCCCGCCCCCCTCCCCCGCACTGTNAAAGGGAACTGAAAAGGGAAAGAAAGAGCAAACCTTGTCTTCTGGTGACAGCAAATACAAATCTCAGTGAAAATGTCAAAAAGGGTAAGATTTCAAAATCTGTGAGAGCAAGACATTTTTTGCTAGCTGAGTGCTGTGACGTGTCTGCCAGAGACAGCCTGCAGCCCATGCTCAGGGCTGTGGTAGCCACTGGCTGTGCCTGGGTCACTGGGCTGGCCACTCCCTTGCTGCCAGGACATGGGGATGGCAAAGTTCANAATTAATCCTGCTTTTTCTTTTGGCAGAGGGATTCTTTGCAGATTTCCTTCCTTGACATGGATGTGGGGTATTTGTAGCCTGCTGGTACTGGTCAGAGAGAGCCTGGCTCAACAGTACTCTGGTCCTCCAATGGAATACAAGGAAAAGGAGATCCTTCAGGAGCAGCAGAATTGTCTTTAGTTCTTCATCATTTAATACCTTGCTTAGCATAATCTGCCCACAACTCATTTAGAAATATGGCAATAAACTTCCTCCCTCCAATTATAGAAATGTCCTAAAATTTTCACACGTTTTGGCACAATTATTTTCAGGTTTATTCTTTACCACTGGTTTATTAATTAGAAATTATGCAATATGGTCTTCCAAAGGAAACATTTATGGTAGTGTAGAAGTGCTACAATGGAGGTGTCTCATCCTCAGAATGGAATAAACTACTGACACTGGGAATGCTGCTGTGCTGGCTGGTATGGCTGGGAACACACACAGGGTTACAGGAGATGGGCAAAGAATATCCTGGTCGTCTGCACGGCTTATAGTGAACTGCAGAGTCTGTAGACCAGGCCTATGGGTATCTTGATTTTGGGAAGCAGGGTAAGTGACCACAGTAAAGAGCAAGAGAGTATTCTATTCCAAATCTCCTGAAGAGATTCTCTTTCCAGAGACCAGTCCAGTTATATTAGCAGACAGTATCTCCTGTCTCCTTGGCACAGTCTTGACTTTTCCCTTCTCATTCTTCCCTTCTCATTCTTCCAGGCAGAAGGTAGAACTGGCCAACAAAGTTTCTGTGGAATGGCCACAGACAGAGCCCAACCTGTGGCCTGTGGTCAACATTGAGCATTAGGACAAACAATTCCTCATCATTAAGGAAAGTATTAAGAGTTGCAAATGCTCATTATTTCATCGCGTGATCCCTGACCAGCCATTGATAATCTCCTCACTGCTCCATGTGACAATAATTAACAGTACCTTTCTACAAGAATATGTAACACTCACTTAAGCACTGAGTGCTTCAGAAGCCTCAGATGAAAGATTTTCAAAACTGTAAGAGAACACAGTATCTTGAAAACTGGTTCTTCACTTACATTTCCAGTTCTTTTGCTTTGCAATGCTGGATTATATGCAGATTTCACACCCACTTTTCAAGACAATCCGTAACTGATCTTCCAGAACAGAAGATCTACACCAGACTTTCCTGTTTCTGTTACCTGATAGCCTTTTTGCAAGAGGTGAAGTATATATATTCAATCATTCCCACAATTCAATTTTTCCCACACTTATGCTCCAGGCTAACTTTACACATGGACATAGTCCCATTGTAGTCACTGGTACTACTCACAGAAATTAAATTATCTTTGTGCATTCATTGGAGTAGCCCATAATCATTACCTATATAGTGCCACTGCTTAGCTTTGCAAAAAAAGTATTGAGAACAGCTTATCTGTAAGAAAAAGTAGGATACTAAATATGCTTAACACTCTGCATCTGCCCATTGCAATCTTCTATCATCTCTGCATAAGTTCATTTAAGAGGTATTTTGCTCCTTTCTAAACACTCGTATTTTTGTGCTTAAAGCCAATTTCTGGGAAGTCGAGACATCTCAATTCCAGTTTCTGTGAGTCTCCTGCATCCCACACTGAATCATCAATTCTTTTTATTGCTTATTACAAAAACTGAAAATGGTAAGACAGAAAAAAAACCCCACAGGGATGCAAATGCAACAAGGTGCCAGGGTCTTAGTGTGCTGTCTGCTTTCTCAGCACTGTGCAGCCCTGAAGTTTTGATAAGCTTTTTCTTTCCCTGAGCTATCTGAGGGCTGGTGATAAGGTTGAGGAGAAAGGCAGTAAATACAAACAAATTGCTGCAATGTTCAGCTCATTCACAAGGAAAGAATAGGACCCAGATGGAAGCATTAACAATCTGTTTTAATACTTCGACTTCCACAAAACCAGATTAATGTAAGCTAGAAAGGCATATGTGCATTCCACTAGAGATATAGGCATTGGGTTCTTAGCTTCTTTTTTCGTTGTTATGGTAAATGTGAAGCCAAATTAAAAAATTGTTACAACACATTTTAATTAAGATACTCACCTTCTTCCACTCTTCCAGAAACCTCTTTAGAAAGGATTTTACTGCATCCATCAACTACTCCTCAAATTCAATTTTAACTGTGCTACTTTCCACCACTTCTTAAATCGCAATTTATTTTGTCTGGCTGTCTTAGATTTAATATATAATTTTCATGAGAGGAAGATAATCCATTTGTATTATATTAAAGTGGCAGATGGCAAAATCTTTCATGTTATAGAAGACTTTCAGTTTCATTACTGTTACATGCTTCTTCAGTACCTATTGCACAGCTTATACAACATATGTTATTCTGCAGCCAAAACCATGGAGATTATCAAAAAAACCCCAGCCTTTCCTTGCACAATGGTTGTAAATGCAAGCTAAAAAAATATTCCTTTCATTTAATATAAAATAGTTATTTTGGAGAGTACCATCATGTATAAAATTGCATGGTGCCAAAAGCAAAATCTTCACCTTTTTTGCGGGGGTAATTTTCATTTATGTAACAGAAAAGTTCCTTCCTGCAAAATTCAAGGTGTCCTGCCAGCACTTGAAATTCCTCATGTAATTTCACAGAATAAAGGAATGCCTGAGTATTTTCTCCAAACAGCCTTGTAACCAAGTCTGGCCTCATCCTCCATGTATCTCTGCTTTAGCCAAAGACGCTGGTGTGGGGGGGATGCCTGGACCACCTCCCAGCACGGAGCTTGCACGTGGCCATCCTGCTCTGGAGGCCCAGAGGTCTCAGCAGGACAGATGGGAGTCCTTCCCCACCTCTTGGCCTCAGCATGGGCACATGTAATTGATGGTTAAAAATCCAGCCTGAGCCACATTCGTGGCTCTCCACGGAATCGGCAGGATGTGGAGGCATGTCAGGAGAGACAACTTCTTGAAACGGGTCCCAGTTTTCACTTGCAATTCTGGATGATGAATGGCTAAAAAACTTCAAGGAGTTATGAAGTATCAAGTAACATTTGGAGAGCAGAACATTCAATACATTAAAAAGAGTAATATCTTTGCTTTCCAACACCACCAGGGGTTGTGACTGGGCAGGGTGACCCACCCATCACCCCTCACAGTGCTTCACTTCCAGGATTTCACCAAATCAATAACATCTCATGGTAACAACGGCCTCCAAACTGAAGCCCAATTCTGAGCTCATATAACACAGTGAGATTTTAATCTTCAGAGCTGCACTGTACTCAGGGTACTTCAATTTGATAATGTTAACAGCTGCCTACCTACTCTACTTCACTTGAATGCTTTGCCTTCACCCATAATTTTTTCAGTGCCTGCCAAAAATGCCAGCATGGAATCAGTGGGAAAAAATACATGCCAAGGTCTCCAAAAATAAAAGTGCAGCACAAACCAGTGTGAATTTACAAAACTAACAGGCTTAAAATTGTGACTCTGGGAAAAGAGACCAGGAACATCAGTTTTTTCAGCCAAGATACACGGAGTTTTCTTCCAGTCCCACTGTTTTCAAATTCCCTTATACACCACAGGCAGGACTGAAGATACCCCTTCATTGCTGGACAGGAAGGTATTGAAATAGAGTAATTTAAATAAAGGAATGTTGATCTAATTGGGCAACATTTCAGATAGTTAGCTGATGTTGGATAAAATCCTTAAGTTATATTTACTTTTCAGTATTCATCCATAATTCCTATTAACATAAATATGTTACTAAATCTCCCAGAGAAAGCAGCTGTGGTAAATGACTTCTGTAGGCTTAAAAGCCAGCAGTAATAAAGTATTATTTTGTTTTCCATTAAAAAAATAACAACAGGGGCTTATATTAAATGTGCATACATGTTTGGCTCCAGCAGAATGTTATTCATGAACACCCAAAGTTCTTTTCTAGCTGAAATCTGTGTCACTGCAAATCAGCTGCACAGCTACTGCTTTGCTACCATGATTCTTGCACCTCCATGTTACACAAATTTTCTCTGTACAGCTCTGGATCTGCACAAAAGTTTTGGGGCCACCTTTATGCCATTTCTCCTTGATGATTTAAGTTTGGCTCTACAAGCCCAGAAAGAAATCACAGGAGGTATCTCCAAAAGCTACAGGTTATCTGTTCTGTATACTACAGCATGCCATGGGAAATAAGCAGGGGTAAGGCACTGCCAGCATCCTAAGTGTACAACAGCTTGTAGAATGTTAAATATTTATGGTGAAAAGAGTTGGGAAACTGATATGGATAAAATTATCCTTAAATCCAAGAAGTTACTGCAGACTTGCTAAATGTGAGATGTGCTACTAGAGATCACAGAAGGTGTCAGTGAAGTTACACACAGGCTTATGCACAAAAAGAAAACACTCCAAAATAACATATCCAAAAAAACTCCTCTTGTCTATGTATAAGTGCTTTTCCATACATAATCTTTTCCAAGAACTCTTTACACAATTGAGACAAAACTTGAATGACTCTTTTTAATAGGAAAGCAATATGAATTGATGAATCTAATAAAAGAGTTCACTCTGCAATTCACAATGTCTTACTGTAAACATCACATCAAAATGGCTTGGAGTGCAGAGAGGTATGGGCTGGAATTTGGGTTAAAAGATCATTAACTGAACATAATGATTTATCCACACTATTTAAACTGGCCTTTTGTCCACCTTTACTTATTCAGGTTACTTACAGTCATCACAGGGACCTCAGATAAAAGTATTGCTGCATCAGAGGAACATCTGGTGAAAGTTCTGAGGAAACCTTAAGTACAGCTTATGAACTGATACAAAGTCAATAAAATGCTGACTGTGGCAATGGAGACACATCCTGAGAAAGAACTATCATAGCCTTTTAGGGGCCATCAGGAAAAAAGAAATACAGAGTTAAACCCACCAGCTCGAAAAGCTATCACAGAAGTAGAAAGAGATGCAGCCATCACCTGTGAAGGTGTCTGCCCAGCAGAGGTGTGGAACAGCATGGGCAGGCAGCAGCAAGCTGAGCAGAGAATACCCTGCTGCTATTTGCCATATACTGGCCAGGTCCTCACAGCATCCCAAGACTCAGGTCTGCCACAGTAAGCCTGTGCATCCCCTGAGCTGTGAAGTCAAGGCACAACTATCACCTGGTGCTCTGCTCACCCAGTGATACAGTCCTTGTCCCTTGTAATTCACCTGCCTGGACTACGGAAGCAGAGTTTGATGTGGACGTAACTTAGGAAGTTTGTGGTATAAGTAGAGATGTTTGGCACACTGAATAACCAGTGATTCAGTAACTCACCAAGGTTGATTATCTTGCACATTCTGCCATGAAAAATATGTTTTCCTAAAGGCTGAAATAAATTTTACTAAAAAGCACTGCAACACAGGACCAAAGTCAAGGTGCCATTTCTATATTCTACTCTATATTCTGCTTTCTGTATTCTGGACTTCTGATCCACTGAAATGTAACACCTACCCCTGGGTACCTCTCTTTTATGCACTTTGGTCTTTACATCCCATGAGCCCCCTTTAATCTCACTCTAAAGAGCCAACCGGTTCAAATTGCTTCTCAGTCATCCATAGAAAACCATAGTCCTCAGAAAGAAATTATTTCCCTCTCCTCCTCCATTAACTGATTTCCAAAGCTGAGCCAAAATAATCATATCATGAGCATACTTATAAGGTGCACAGCCACCTGAAATATGCAGGGTTTGCTTCACTTCCAAGTTACATTTGTCATTAACAGTGCTTAACTGTAGGCGTACAGCAAAATGACACTTAAGAATGATTTTCAATAACATTGTTGAAAGATAACTTAAAACAAATTTAAGGAGAGTTTGGTAAATCTTGAAACAAGAAAAAGCTGAATATGCAATTTCAGCCTCATGGCTTTTCTTCAAGTCTTGATCGTGTCTCAGCTTTGAAAGCAGATCCCTTCCTCCAACTTCTCTGTGCTCTTTAAATCAAGGGCCCCACTGGACTACTGTAATCCATACTGTAATACTGTAATATGTTCACTATTGCTTACATGCTATTTGCAAAGGTCAGCTCAGCTGAATTATGACCCCATCACACATACTTCCCTACTGTCTGTTGCCTTTATCACAGAAAGGCATGCTTGGAGAAAACATAAACAATGTGATGAGCATGAATGTTTTCAGGAACTGGTTTCAGATTCAGTTTTGGAAGACATGAGTACAATAGTATTTTGATATTTGAGTCAATATCTTTAAATATCATCAGAAATAAGTAAATGTAAATGATGCATGTTAGCAAAGCACCAGCTGCATATTCATTACTGAGCAGACAGAGAATCCACTCCTTTTCTTTTTAAAAACCAGACCTTTGTAATGGAGAAGATTGGATCAAAAATTTCACATGAGAATCTTCTCGTGTTTATCATTTTAGAAAGGTTCCTGCATGTCCCAATGTAAGATGAGCACTTGGTTCAGTATTTGGCAAGGAAGCTGCAGGGCATGCATAAACAAATTAAGTTGTCACCCTCCTGCTAAGGAAACTGCAATCTGATCACAGGACAAGAGAATGGACAATTAACAGAATCTTACTTAAAACCAATGGTTGTGTTCTCTGAGAGCAGGGTTTGTTGTAGTTAGTGCTTCTCCCGATGGCAGCAAGAGGGTTGCACTGCATAAAGCTAGTGCTGTGGGAAGCTGGAGCAGCAGCAGGAGGGCTGGAGAAGGTTGCAGCAGCAACTGCTGCAGGCACACGATGGGAGGTAGGGAGCTGTGCTGTGGGATCTGGGACTGGGAGGTAGGGAGCTGTGCTGTGGGATTTGGGATTGGGAGGTAGGGAGCTGTTCTGGGGGATCTGGGATTGGGAGACAGGGGGCTGTGCTGTGGGATCTGGGATTGGGAGATAGGGGGCTGTGCTGTGGGATCTGGGATTGGGAGATAGGGGGCTGTGCTGGGGGATCTGGGATGGGGAGGTAGTGAGCTGTGCTGGGGGATCTGGGGAAGCCAGAGGGAAATGCTGCTCTCTGGGGAGTGTCAGAAAAAGCAGGAATGTGAAGGGGGCACTAAGCCGTGTGTGTTGTTAGCAGCATGGCTAATGCCATCCTGACAGGGGAAACATGCAAGCTCAAACCAGAGTGTATTACAGTCCTCAAGCCAGAAACTGCACTCAGTGCTAGCAAGGGATGGGGAGAAAGAGCACACAACAAGCTGCTGATGGAGCTGTGTGTGGCAACAAGCCTCTGATCATTTCTATTATAAGCACTGTGCAATAAGAGGTGTTCAACAGCACACTCTTAAGGGTAGATCCAAAGCTCAAGTGATGACCATTCTGGCCTAAGGAAGGTATCTCGCCAGCTTTTTGTATGTAAGGGCGGTCAGCTCCCCTGTGGATTTGTATCCTATCATACACTTCATCTAAAGGAGTAATGTATTAAGCATATTGCTGCCTAAGACTTAACACAGCCAACAACATAGAAGAAGATCATGATCCTCCATCATTTCCTGAAAGGTGAAGAATTATCTTGATGCAGACATGCATGATTTTACCAATTTATGTTGTGCTGTAGTTGCATCATGCTCTGAAAACAAAAATCCAAAACCACACCCAAAATGCAAAATAAAAGCACACCACTATTGGTTTGAAACTTAACAACGTAACTGACATGGCATTCACTTCCTTACAGGAATATTTTTTTTAAGCCCATGGGTGCAACATACACTTCCATGCCACAGTTCCCTTAGCAGATGCCCTCCATGTTTTTGAAGCTCAAGAAACAAACAGCAGTAGCAAGTATCAAGCCCATGCTTTCAGGCATGAAACTCATTTTACTAGACTAACTTTTCTAGCCTTTTATTTACAGTTAGGTGTAGTGGGTGCATGCCAGCTCCACTGCAAAGAGGTTTAATTAGTCTGTAATTTGACACTGCAACACACCAGCCAGACAGACACAGGAAGGAGGACATGGAACTGCTAACTGCAGATTTTCATTAACTTGGAAGCAAGAACAACTGCTGTGTCCAAGTCAACTTGTGCTAACCACTGCGCTGGTAAGATAAACAAACAAACAACACACAGCAAAGAACTAAAGCTTTGTCCATACCTGAGAGACAGAAGGTCGAGGGGGAAGTGCAGGTGGTGGTGGGGGCAGCCAGCCAGACCTTACAGCTGAGCAGTGGGAAAAGAAGAAGATGATGATGATAAAAAACCCCAACCAAACAAAACCACTGTAATTTAATTCTAAATAAACCCAGAATTAATTCCCAGGATAAGTGGAAATTCCTCCTAGTGAAGAGGCAGTATTCGAGAGTTAATAACAAAACCCAAACTCGATCTGTACTAAGCAAAAGCTTGTTTGAAATAACTTCATGAGTAGTGAATGAGTACTGATTTAATTGTTGTAAACCCCCAAATGTTATGATAAAATCAGGGAAAGAAGCCAGTCAGCCACAAAACCTGTAGGTAAAGCAATCCAATTCCAGTTAAAGAAACCCAGAAATAGGGTCTACTTGTTCTTCAGACATCGCTCCTTGCAATAAAAATATTGCCCTTCTTAAAAGTGCCACTTTAGCACCCAATGTAGACACTAGCATTCACTTTGGATAAAACACACTCTGTGATAGAACATAGCCTTAAAAAGAAAATATCTGCCATGGAATTAATAGAACAAAAACCTGAATGAACCAAAAAAAAATCCATTTCTTTGGTTTTATATTTTGTATTTGCATGCAGTGGAGGGATTTCAGACGGAGGAGGAAGACAAATCCTCCTAGTTAGTTCAAGCCCCTAAAAGATAACACAATGTCAGCTTTGAGTTTGAGCCAGCAAAAGGGAGGGTAATAATCATGTAGGTGCAACGCTGTAATTTTGAGTTTTCTTAAAATACCTAAAACCCATTTGGGACAAAACTACATGACAGATGACAGCTTCCAAAGGCAACTGTGAGGAGGCAGAGAGGTCTAGGCTGGCACAGAGACATCAACCAGGACTTACTGGGTTACCCTCCTAAAGCTCCTGCTGCACTGAATGCTCAGCCTCATGGCATGAGGCACTTGTTCTGGCAGATACCAGACAGTCCATCTTGCACTGGTGTATTTTTTGTGTAACAAAAACTCCACAACAGTATTAAACTTAGAAATGCTCTTTATCACAATAATGCTAAGCAATCAATTACATTTATACATTTTCTATTTCCATTCATATTTTAAAAAGACCACAAAGACCACTAAGACCCATATTGTAGCTTAGCCATTAATATATTTTATACACCAAATATAAAAATGTCTACATGGCTGAAAATAAGAAGAAAAAAGATACTAAGCATTACAGATAAATGTGACATGAGAATAAAACTGTGTGTGAAAACACTGAGAATAGTCATATTGACTATTCACAGCTTCAAAGAGACTTATAATACAGTGATGGGTTTTTTCTATTTTCTGTTTCATTATCTCTTGTATCTTATAAAATGAAGCCTAATATGGCACATAATACCAAAGAGAGAGTTAAAACATCTAAAACAGAACTGAAGTTATGCCAGGGAACCACTAACACACCTACAGGTGTAAGGGAAATTTGAAAAAATAGTCATCAGGATGCTTTTTCTTGCATTTAATTAGTTCTGTTTATAAGACCATTGCAATAACAGCATGATGTGGTAACTAAATTCTCCATCTCTCCTGTGCAACTGATCTTTGGAAAGGAAGAAACCTTCCTTTCCTTTAATCTGAACTTCAGGTTATTACTTCATTTATCTGGGCACTGGCAGTGGCTTTGGCATTTACAGCTTGTGACAGTATTTGAAAACAACAGCTAGCTCAGACACCACATGCAGGAAAAGCATCACCTGAAGTCATTGGACATACTGTGAAACTCCATGAGTCTCTTAGGATTTGGCCCACAAAATTCTAAAGGCAAAAGTAATTGTTCCATAAAATAGTCCAATGAAAAAAACTCACATCACCACACACACAAAAATCCTCCTTTATCAACTTTCAAAATGCAACATATATGAATCTAGCATTAAAGAAGTTAGATGCTTACAACATGTGCATCTGACCCAGTTTCCTCTTTTTAATCCTAAAAATTCTAACTTAAGCTACTCATGAAATATTCATAGAATTCCTGCTGTTGCAGAAGATCTTTGGCCTGTTGTAAGAAGGAAATCATGCTTATGTGAGCACAATTACTAAGGAAAGTTAGCTGACTTTGGAGGACTTGTAACAAAAAAAATCCCCCAGGCTTCAGCCTTCTCTGGTGTCACTACCCTAAAAAAGGACAATGTGAACAGACACTCATAGGTTTTCATGTGCTTTGGCAGCTGTTCCAAACATCCAGCTATTCCAGAATACTCTCCTTCCTGGGAGAGTGCCCTGCACAGATCTGCTCTTGCTGTCAGGGATGGCAGCACTACTTAGCTCAGAGCAAACACAAATACAAGGAAAGATCTGTTTCCAAAATAAAAGCAAGTTCCCTGGGGCTGAGCAACAGACAGACAAATGTCCTCCTTCCAGGTGCACACCTCAGAGCTTGGAGAAGCTGCTGTCCCTGATCTTTGAAAACAAGTCTTCACCCTGTGCAGGTTGCTGAATGGGTCTTGCACAGGTCCCCTTGCTATTGAGCAACTTGCTGGCATTCAAATCAGTCTGAGCCACAGGATCATGGAATAATCTGGGCTAGAAGGGACCTTAAAGATCAGCTCAATCCAAGCCCCCGGGTAACGAGCAGAGACATTTTTCCCTAGACCAGCCTGCTCAAACCCCCATCATCTAAGGCAAACACCACAGAGAGCACTGTGGAAAGCCCATACTGGTACCAGTAGAATAGA
This sequence comes from Illadopsis cleaveri, assembly GCA_013399915.1. Classification (NCBI taxonomy): domain Eukaryota; kingdom Metazoa; phylum Chordata; class Aves; order Passeriformes; family Timaliidae; genus Illadopsis; species Illadopsis cleaveri. Next base: position 21,477 of record VXBB01011129.1, on the reverse strand, counting down.
TTTAAGTATCCATATCACATGTATTCCTGCAAATGACAGCATTTTCATGCACTAGTTACTCCCACAAAGATAGTGTTTTCAGTTCAAAAATAATGGCTCTTTACTTAGCATGTTTACACTTTAAGACAGATTATCTGCATGGAAACCTTCCAAGACCATTTTTCTGCCCTATTTTGGCAACCACAAAGGTCTGATAGTACTAACATGACACCACGCCAGATTGAAAAAACAGATTTTCCAATCTGAAGGTAGATTAATATTTTAAAACAAACAGCAGGCTGCAATTGTATACTCTGAGAACTGGTCATGCCATCTTATCTGACCACTCTGCCTCCAGCCTCCCTAGCAGACAACAAGACTCAGCACTTAATCATTATTTGTGGCAGTGAAAAATAACAATCCTAGGAACCATTCAGATAGCTCCTTTACTTATTTGATGACGGAAGAGAAGATAAAGGAAAAACAGAAGTTATAACAGCCCACACAAACCTATGGAAGCAGGTCTTTAAGTCACCAGATACAGCCACAGTGGAGAATCCCAAAACTAGGATGAACCAGTCTGGGTCCATGGGATCCTTTAGAGCAATAGAAGAGCAAGGTGCTGAACTTCTCTTACCCGATGACAGTCACTAACGCTCTTGGTTTTCAGTATTGAAGAAAAAACAGCCATAATTCACTGAGCTTCTGAATGCCTGCTATTTTTGAAAATTAATACTGGAACAGCAGCATATGAAACTACATTTCCTGAAACATTTCCATGTCAGATGTTTAATATTAATTCCCTACATGTGAATGACATCTTGGTTTTAGATGTCTATCACCTGAGCTTGAATATCACCTCAGACAAGTTAAACTTTAGGTGGAAAAAATGTACACCCTCATTCCCATCTGAATTGAATACACATGTAAGCAGTCTCCTGAAAGAAGGGAAGGGTCTTTTTCCTAGGTCAAGGGCTATTTTGTATTAGCAGGCCAAACTGAAACTAGATTCTGCCTACCCTAAGGAGACTGACCTCATCCCAAGTCAAAAGAGAGTCTGGCTGATATATTTGGTATTGGTCAAGTGGATGCTACAGTACTGTTGGATCAAAGGTGAGGCTGGTTCATGGTAGATTTCCATCAGTTTATGCTGTTTCAGAATCCTGAGCTCCCAGATCAGGTTGAACAAAATACCAACCAATTAATTTTATCAGGAAGCAAAGGGAGCAAGATACTACAATCAGCTCAAAAAAGATAAGCTAACAGAATGAATTATTCTTCAGTTCCCCCAACTACCTAAGGCTTTGGTTCCTCAGGGAAGCCAGCATTTTCACCCTTCCACTCTGAAACTGTTCTGGAGAGGTTTTTGAGATACTTTTCCTGCTTCTGTTGCCAAAGGCGGAGCATAGAAAAGTTCTGTGTCTAAGCTGGTTTCTGTTTACCACCTTCTTACTAAACTTCTATTCTTGTTCAGTGAAATTAGTACCTGGTTATCCCCTAACACTGACACCATTCTTTGCACAACTTATTTATTTACATTCCTGACAGTAGCATTAGTAAGTGATTGTGAAATAACCATTTCTCAAGAGATCTGATTTATTAATTCTCACTACTATGTCTAAAACAAAAACCAAACCAAAAAAGTTGTAAAGCTGTAGCCAGGAATATAAATTTAATAAAGGATTCTAGTAAGATAGTTGTGAAATACCACTGATCCAGGGGTCTGTTTCAATGATTCTTGCTAATGTCTCCTCGGAAGGTAATAGCATTGCAAAAAGAAAACCTGTTTTAGACTCCTGGCATTAACTTTGTTACCAGATTTGTAGAATTGCTGGAGAAAGCATTTCCAGTGGCAGAATGACCTCTCCTCTCACAGTTAGTTTTGGGAACCTGCTCAGCAGGCAGTTTCTTGTATCACAGCAAATGATGCACACCCCTGATGTCACAGACACACACTCTTGTTATAGGTCTGTTTCATGTGCTAACCATACAGAACGTTAGTTGTACCTTGAGTGAGTGGAAAATCATCCACAAACTTTCCAAGTAATTAGGAAGAGATATAGCTAGGCCTTAAGTAATTAATGTTTTTGCACTATGAACTCACAGGAGTGACCATTTAGGACACCGTGTGCTAATGTATCTGATGGGTTGCTTCCAAATCAAACAAACAAAATATCATTAGAGGTTTTTTTATGATGTCTGTTTTTAATGTCCTATCCAGGAATTTCAGCATGTGTTAAGAAATTCTGTAAACCAGATTTTTTTAAACATCTATTTTCTGGTTTACGTCATATATCCACATCTGTATTTTTACCCCCCCGTCCATAATTTTCCTTAAACCATTTAATTTTCTAATTACTATTTTCTCTACCTTTTCCTTTTCTGTGTGTTTCTATTTGAGGACTCCCTCCTCCCTTTGCCCTAAAACAAAACTATCCAAGATTTTGTTGCGTCTCACTTCACGTTTAGCTTCATTCTCCACCCACAGGGAGGCATAGTCCCTCCACCTACCTCCCACAGATCCATGTTGCCCATGCTTCTCCCTCTGGAGACCTGGGGGTAGTGCTGGAGGTTCCAGCACTGGCCATCTGTGACCACTTCCAACATGGACACACTCAGAACAAGCACGTGGGAGCCAGGAAGAGCAGGGGGCCATCACCCCCTGGTCCCTCCTGCAGCTCACACACTTCTTGGGGACATCTGCATCTCCAGGGTCTTCCTCACAAGGGAGGCAGCTTGACCCCTGTTCCACACCAGACATAGCAGATCCTGTCCTGTTTAACCTATAAAGCTGTTCCATGATGGATGAACATTTTTTCACAGAACAGAGTAACCCCCATGGGATCACGAAAAAGGTCAGTGGGGCTGGTAGGGCTACTCAAGAACATTTCAACCTTCACAACTTTCTGTAGAAGTTTTTGGATTAAAACTTAATTTTTAACAACCTGCAACAGGACAAAAATAGACTACAAATCATTCCTCAATCTCTGAAAGAGCTAAGATTAGATAAATGGGAAAATATAATTTTTAAAAAGTTCAATTTATTGACACAAATTGTAAAAAAGCAGCTACATTTGAATGGCTGGTAAGATTTACCCCAGTGAAGTACTGTCCAGATTCAGCTCTTAGAGATATACATAAAAATCTAAAAATGCAAAAATAAGTTACCCCATCAGATTTCTATCACGTAATAACTATTCATCCATTTATATCCTCACTATTTTCTCCATCTTATTTAACCTTAACTATGTTCTTGTCCAGTTGGGCAAAGAAGTAAGCTCCACAGCTGTAAGTACATAAATCCTTCATAAAAAATTCTAAAAGGCTGACAGGCACAAAACTCTTCCATTCAAATCTGAAGGAAGACATGAATATTTTATTCAGAGTAAGCTCAGTTCAGTCATCAAATATATTCAGAAAGGGAACAGGACTAAAAAAACCCAACAGCTCCAGTACCAGATCAGGGTCTTAGTCCCAAAAGAAAAAAAATATATTTTCTGATTCAAAAAAAGTATTTTTGCAGCAATTAATTTAAAAATGTATTTCATAGCCAGAGAAAAATATGAATAGCAGCTCAATTTTGTGTTCTCTGTGCTCTACACGTAAGACGTTTTTAATTTAAATTTGTCACAACCCTTACAACCAGTCACTCACTTGACTCTACACTCCTCACTCAATGAAGCTTGCAATATTAGAGCTCTTGTACACTATGCGAACAATAATTTGTGAAATGGCATATTTGGTGAGGGTATTTGCCAGTATCTCTTCTCTAAAATAAAGGTCCTACACAAATTTCATCTTCCTAACTTAATGTTTAATGGTCTGATTAATAAACACAACACAGTAACGTGCAAGACAGTACACTATTATAGGATGCACAAAATCCCAAGAAAGTAGCTCGATTTTACTTAATCAAGACTAATGTAAGAGCAACGAGAGGCAAGAGTCCTGAAAATTAATTACTTAATTAAATTCAGCCTTAAAAAAAGAACATTACTATTCTAAGTTCCCCCTTGTCACTTTGGCTTTCAAATAAAATTTTAGTTAAGAAATCTGTACTTATGGTAATAGAAAAACTTAACTGCACCACCTGTTAAAAGCTTGTCTTTAGCAACTACATCTTTCAGACAGCTAACCTCAATGGACACAGACATTTCCTAGCAAATACAATTAACTATAAAAGAATACAGAAGATAATACAATAATCATGCTTGTTTAGGTTAAGTTTTGCAGGTCTTTTTGCATTCAGTTTCACAAAAGAGAAAGTGACTTGCATTTGGCTCACTAAGCTAAAAGAACAATCTAGCTGAAAAGATATTCCTGAAAACAACTGGGACAACAGTATTATGGTTACTGTTTGGGCCTGTTTGTATCAAAACATCTATGACATCAGAACAACAATCATTTTAATTCTCAAAATCCTCTTTCCTACACAGTTATGAACGGTCTCATTTTAAATGTAGACTTAAAACCATTCAGAAATACAAATTTGACTTAGGCAAGTATAAAAAAACTAAGACTATCTCAACATACCTTTAACTATTCACAAATCTCTACACTTGGTAAACAAAACCCACCAAGCCTGGAAGCTCAAGGAAAGGATGTGCTAATTGAATGAAATAGTGGAAGGCTGATGAATTAAAGAAGTAATGAAAAGGTATGAAAAAGAGGCTAAAACGTGATGCTGAACAGTCTTCCTTTAGCACTAATGAAAATGAGAGGGTGCAGAAAGACAATTGTACTGATTGAGTCTTAATGATACAAGTACCACTTCAAGCTTCTTGGGAAACACATAAATGAAGGAATACAGGAGTGATGTGAGGACACACTTACATCACTGATGGGAATGCTAATGAACACCAATAAAATCTATTCCCTTGCTCCTTTCCTGTGAACATCAAACTAGAACAAAGAGGATGTTTTCCTTTCTGGCAGCCATCACTACTAGCCCAGCAATGCTAAGTACAGTTTACAGATCTGACTGCAGTCAGGAAAACATCATCTGTGACAGAAAATGCTGCACTTGCAATAAAATGCTTGTTGTGTTTCCACTTGACCAAGTGTGGAACTTAACATCTCACATTTTAAAAGGGAGAAAACCCCCAAAATACTAGCCCCTTGTTGCTGCCTGAAACCAACACCCCAGAAGCTGAGAATCCAGGTTACAGTGAGTGCTTCCTTAGAAGCCTATGCAAAAAATGGTGCCTGCATTCCACATGTTCTTCACCACAGGGACAGCCACAGCAGGAGGCGAGTTTCAAAAGCAAATGAGTACTGAAAACCACCAGTCAAAAATTCATTTGTAAATTGTTATATGGCTGTTTTGTTCACTCTGCTTCCAGCTAACACAAAACTACACTGTTTATGACAATCTTGTCATTTCATCAAAGCAAATTCTCTTTTTCCAACAAGTACCCTTTGTTCAACAGAACTGTTAATTAAGAGTAGTTATGTCTTAGTTACTCAGAAATGAAACTAAATGGGAAATAAAATGTATTTCAGAGGGAACTGTATGAATCTAACAAGACTCAGACTGATGTCACTGCCCAGAAGTAAATTCTTTATCAGCTGTCATGGGCAGCAAACAAAACTGAACAAAACATCAGAAGACAATGGATGCATTTTCAGGTTTTAATACTAAAACTGAGACTTGCCTCAGAGCCTCAGAGTTGTCCCAAGGCAGACTCCAGCTTACTGCTGCTGTTGAGCTAGAAGGTGGCTGGGGCTCTGCTGCAGGATCTCTGGGCTCTAGGCAGCCCCAATTCTGGCCCCCTCAATACTCAGGTCTTACTCTGGGAGCTCTTGGCTTGTATCTGACTAGAGACTGGGCTAGGGGAAAAATGAAGAAGTAAACTAGGTCATGTAGGCATTTAAAATGACATTTTTGTTTCTACTCAAAACCTGCTGTTATCCTTTCAGGAATGCATAAACTCTAGCCAAGTTTTTCTTAACATGAATACAGGCCAAATGCCAGAGATTACATATTCAACAAAAAGAAATACATTGAGAATGTAGCAGCACAGGATTTTTCTCTGATGCTAACATAAAGACTACACGAATAAAAACAAAAATAGAAGAGATTTCTGTATCTTAACAGAAATTCACTTGGATATTTCAGAAAGGGGTGCCTTTCAATAAGTTCTCATGCTTTTTTTGTGTCTCTCCTGGGTAACACTAGTTGCAGCATCCCAGAGAAGTGCAGCTATGAAGTGTGAATGAAGGTGCCTTCTTCAAGTCCAGTTACCTCCCAAGTCAACAATTTTAAAGCACATTTCTATGGCTAATGCATTGCTGAACACCCCAGCCATCACAGACAAATACTGGCATAATAAGATGACGACAAACATGATATAGCAGCAATAAATACAAAAAAACAAACAAAAAAATTTCCAGTGCCCACAACAGGGATTTGCCACAGTCTTTAACTGAATTTACTTGAAGATATTTTTCTTTTTCTGTCCTTTAAGAAGAAACAAAAAAAATGCTTCAAAGCACAGATCATTTTACAATTAAAGAAATGATAACTACAGATCAACATGACCTATGTGGAACTGAAAACAAAACTCAGTACTACTGAGCATTCCTTTGTGGGTCTGGAAGCAGATTATCCACCAATCTCCCCAAACTAAAATTATTTCTGAACTAGAATTAGTATGACAAAACCTAATGCACCGAAATAGGATTATTCTATTCATGCTGGATATACATAGAACCATGGAATATCCTGAGTTGGAAAGGACCCACCAGAACAATCAAATCCAACTCCTGGCCCTGCACAGGACACCCCAACAGTCACACCATGTGTCTGAGGGCATTGTCCAAATGCTTCTCGAACTCAGGGTTGATGCCATGATCAGTTCCCTGGTGAGCCTGTTCCAGTGCCCAACCATCCCCAGAGTGAAGAAAATTTTACTGATATCCAACCTAAACCTCTCCTGACAACTCCAGGCCATTCCCTCAGGTCCTGTCACTGGTCACCAGAGAGCAGAGATCAGTGTCTCCTCCTCCTCTTCCCCTCACAAGGAAGTTGTAACTGCGCTGATGCCTCCCTTCTATCTCCTCTTCTCCATGCTGAACAGACAAAGTGACCTCAGCTGCTCCTCACACAGCTTCCCCTCAAGGCTCTTCACCATCTTTGTTGCCCTCCTTTGGACACTCTCTAATGGCTTAATGTCTTTTTTTCTTTGTGGTACCCAAAACTGCACACAGTTTGTTAACTTCCGCAAAAGAAAGTGCTTTGTGGCTTTCAAAATGAAACACTGCAAAAGCAAGATGTTAATTTTCATTCACAGAATGACTTCTTCAAGAATTTACATTCTTCTTTCATTTGTGTTCCAAGTGAAATTTAAACCCAAGTTTATTTCCCTACAGTTTCCTTCCAGTTATACTTGTTATCTGGATTCCAATAAGATTTGCTGCAGTAGAAAATGTGCACTTGGCTCTGTTTTGGGTTTTATTTCGATGTATAACAAAATCAAAATTGGAGGCACCAGATCCCTCAACAGGATCAAAGATAAGGAATTACTCCTCTGTGTAAGGCAAAAAAAAAATGTTCATTCCTACTGAGTTTCAGGGATCAGCACACATAGCAGGACTCTTGAATTCTCTCTAGTGTTTGCACAAAAAAGTCCCATATAGCAAGAGGTAAAACTCTTTTCTATTCCAAGAACCACATTAGAGAGCCCAGTTAAACATTCCTTGACACAGCCAAACCTTGGCTTTTTTCTGAAGCATAAGCATGACCGTGTTTAAGCTGGTCCTTGAGTCAGATGATTGGTGTGCAGCACACAAACCTCTGATCTGGTTCAAGGACACTGCTGGAGCACAGCCACGTTGGGTGACTGCTGCCCTGAACAAACAGCTCCTCTTCCCACTTGAAGGCAAGAGGCACACTCACAGGGTAACATGATGAAAAGCCATTTTCTTTCAGTTCACCACACCTACTATTCCACATTTTCTTTCTCTCCCCTCAACATGCACCCGTGTCAAAAGAAATTATCCTATTTTTTTTTACTCAGAGTGGCTTCTGATTGTTTTCGTGCATATGTTAGACTTTAACATCAAAAATGTTTGCTTTCTTTCTCCTAGTTTAAACATTAGGGGTTTTCTTTCTGCTTCTGAACTACAAAAAATAAATAGTAATAAAAATCAGTTATACTGTAGTTACTGATGAGAATTGTCTAAACAGCCAGACTACTTATAAACAGTCAGTGATGACAGACTACCATATGCTAAGCTTCCCATTACTGTGTCAGAAAACATTATATTCACCTTAATTATAGAAACAGTGATTTTTTTCCCTCAGTGGTGATGTAACACAAGCAGAACTCCTGTTCTGCAGTGCATTACTGTCTGCAGCAAAGGCCAGCATATGCACATATTGTCAAGCATTTCTGCAAACAGATCAAGTTGCCAAGAATGCAGTTAACCTGAATGGTCTCAGAAGGAGGAAAGAAAGCAAACTTTACCTTGTGTGTTTTGCTGAAATATTTTATTCAGATCCAAAGAGGAAGCTCTGGAATGTGATTTTTGTGGCCTTGGAGGTGGAGTAGGAGGCTCTTCTCCCTTTTTCATGGCATCTTCTATTGATGTGCTAGAATAAGACCTAAGGAAAAACATGTTGGGGAAAAGCAGAAAATATTTTATTTCAAAAATTAATTTTAAACACTATAGTGAATAGTACCTAAAAATATACTGACCAGAAGCCAGGTTCATAGTGGAAATTCCTTGCCCTAATGACTAAGAGTTCCCTCTTATAACAACAGATTTATTTGGCAACAGAAGGACCTAAGCAAGTGGAGAAAGGAACAAGTCATGCTTACAGGGCTAGTATTTTTTAAGGCTTTTTGTAAGACAGCTTGAGGCCTTCCTATGTAACTTTGCCAGCAGGATAATTGTAGCAACTATTTTGAATAAACCAAAGTAAAATTCCCCACATAAACCCCTTAGAGTTTCTGTTGCCTTTCCCAGCTGCAAGGGTAGTGTTTATACAGGTATAGATTCAACCTACTTCTTGTAAGTACACATTTCGTAATTTGTAATATTCTCACTAGTACAATAAATTTTTAACTATTAGAATAAATTTTCCATAAGAAATAGTCACCAAATTCCACAAAATCTGGTAAAACTGAATGGCTCCAACGTGACTACAACATCTGGTCAAATACATGGCTCAGCATCTCCTTCCAGCCCTCCAACAGCACATTAATCCCAATGTGGTGTGGTGCATTTGCTAAGAATTTTGATTTAGCCAAACACTGTCCAATATTTTCCACTGTTCTAGTTATCTGTTTAGAAAAAAACAAGACCAAGCAAGACCAAGACTGTTTAAAATGAGCACTGGCAACGTGAGATGTTAGACTTACCGTAACACATTCTGCATGTCAGGGCAAGACCAAAAGCACATTTGAGTAAAACAGAAATAACTCCTACTAATGGTAAANTTTTTTTTTCCCCAAACAGGTTCTTAATATCCAGTGCCAGCTGTCCAATTAAGAGCATATTGAGCAACATCCTATTACCTTCAATCTCCAGGTCCAAGTTTGTCCATTTATAAGCCACTTCACACAACCACTCATAAAAAGCTCATGGAGATTCTCTGTCTCCCTGCTTTACCTCATACAACTTCGCAAGACTCTCAGGTTTTTCCACTTCATTATGAATTCCATAGAAAATCAATATTTTTACTCCTTTTAATCCAACATCTTCATTCAAATCCATTCAAGATCTCCTTTAGGGAGAAGTTCATCAGGATTTGGTATTCCTGCTCTCCTAATTTTCTGATCTAGCTCCTCAACTTTTCTCCTACTCAGTCCTTCCTCTGCTTTTTCTAGAACTACTCTTTTTTTCTTCATAAATAAACAAATTTCTAACCAAACTTACGTATCTTCCCAGCTGGGGTTATGTGTCATCATCACAGATTTAATAATACTATGCATATCATTTGGATTACAATGAGATGCAACATCCTGTTTCCAAGTCAATAAATCGCAGTTAGTAAACTGTACATGCACACAGATTTACTCCATCCTCTTGTTCTGATTCTGCTAGAGACCAGACTTCCTGATTTACTTCTTTCTCTTATAGGACTGTCAGAGTCCTCCTCACCCTTTGAATCAGAATTTTCAGGACCCACCAGAGGAGCCATGAACAATTCTACTTGTTCATTATCACCATCAAGTTTACCAGATTTATTTTTCCCACCACAAATTCTTTCACTGTTTTTGTTTTCTCAGTTACTGAATATATATTCCAATCTGGTTTTTAAGTCCATTAATACACATTTTTTTCGTAACAACGCAATCATTCTTTAAAGAGAAAAATAAATCTCCCTACAGTATTTGATCCCATTTCCAAAAAGCACAGCAGGTCTGAGTTCAAGGATGTGACCAAACCTCTTTAGTCTCAACTTCTGCATTGGAGCAGTGACATACAGTCAGATGTGAGACAGCCACATGTGACAGAGTAGTCACATTTGAGTGACTTTTCCTGAGCTTGTTTAAGCATTTGGTGTTCCACGTATTCGTGCACATTTTTTGCATATTTGCAATTTAATAACACAGCAAGAAAATCTAAAACTCTGAAAAAACTAAAAAGCTTTGGCTAGCAGTAGGAAAACAGCACACAAGGCAGTTCAGCCTTCCTGAATATAGGTCCTAAGAACAGAGGATTTCAATCCTCAATCACCATGCTTATAGTTGATCCTCTCTTAAAAGCAGGCTTTGACAAGCCTGTAAGCAGACAGCTTCTGATTGTACTCCCATCACCCAAGAAAAAAATCCCAATCAGAGTCCTCTAACTAGCACCATAAATGAAAAGTTTAAGATGAATTAACAATATGCCTATACACCAGTAGGTGACAACCAACCCAAGACGTAATCCATTTATATACAATATTTTCTGGCACAGGTTTCCCTTTTCTTTCAAACATCCAAATTCAGCAGGTGTCACTTTTAGCACACAACAGTCCTGAAGTCCTTCCATCACACACCAATCCCCACAGCCAAGCACATGGATGCCAATAAAAGGATTCACTCACCCACACCCGAGAGCTGAGCTACTACTGCTGTTTCTGCAGGAATGTGCAGTGTCTCCCTCCATTTGAAATCACCATGCAGGTTGCAAGAGCACAGAATTACTGAGGATGTTCCCTGCAATGGGGTGGTCCCAGCTGTCCTGCCACGACACCCCTGGGGCTGGGCTGGAGGCAGTCACCACCCTGACAAGGCAGCAAGGCTGGGAAGACAGGCAAAACTTCCAGCACCTTATGACCAGAGATCATGGGGCCCTAGCACAGTATTTATGTAAGGTCTATAGCTTACAGATTCCTCCTGGTAAATCTGTCTGATCTGAGCTGTACTTCCAGCACAACACCAATTTAAAAAAAAAGGAAAAAAATCCAACACCAGTTCTGATGCCTTTTATCTAACACTAGAGAAACATGTCTTTTCCTGAAACAGGAATGGAAGCAGTACCTGGATCGTGGTCTGGCTCTGAATGCATTAGGTTCTTGAGCAGCTGGAATAGAAAAGAAAAAAGAACTGCTAAAACATCATATTTTAAATAAATGTCTTTAGCTTCAGAATCAATGTCTCTTAAAAATGTGAGTGTTGCAAATGTGGATGTGAGAGTATACTCATCTCACATGAGCAATAAGGATTGATTTTCACTTCTCCTTCCCCTTTGTTTTTGTAGTGTGTGAATGTCCTAAGAATTCAAAAGCCAACATGTAATGAAAGCTTCACCTTTTTCATTTGGTTACCAGAAAAGGAAGAGCAATAGGTCTGGTAGCTCTGATCCATAGTCATGGATGTAATTGTGATAAAGCAAGGTAAGGAACAACAAATTTTTTATAGAAAACATCTTGTTTTCAGTCCAGGTATCTATTACTTGTTCTGCTTCCAAAAGCACAAAGGTTTATGTCCTTCCTAAATACTTTTAACTTATTAGTATAAATGTACGTCACCCATTACAAAATATTAACGTGTTATGTTGAGACTGTTTTGACCTTGGGAAGGAAAGGTATTTGAAAGAAAGAAAGCTTTTAAGTCTAAATGTTGATCAAATGCATTTCCATTAATGTAAAAATGGGTTTCTGTTATTTGGATGAATTCCAAATATCCTGCCACATGCAGATTTTATGTGATAGGAAAACAACAGTGCTGAATTATCATCTCTGGGTAATTCCTTGAGGCTGTTCCTTGGTTTACACTGTCTTTTCTGTTACTCTCCTTACTAGTATCAGATAATTTTGAGAAAACATATCTGCATGATTGCTTTCAAATTCATCCCACTGAGATATCCTCAAGGTATTACAGCAGCATCAATGATCCCAGTGCACATACAAAGTGAATCCTTGTATTTTTCCCAGTCTACTAATCAAGGTACAACACTCAAGAGAAACAAGTAGGTTGGGGGAAAACAAAAATTGTCAGAATTTCTAGCTTCCTTCAGATTTATGCCTACTTTCAAGTCAGACATTTATCACAGCCACTACAGAGCACTTATCAGCTGCCACAGAGCACTACCTGAGAATACAATGGATCCTCCAAACTACAGAGCAGGAGCTGCCTGTGGCAGCAGCTGGCAAATACTGAGTTTTTAATGGCTTGCTCTGTACTACTGCACAGACCCTCCATAGGAAGCTTTAGGCTCACAGAAGACAAGTAGCAGCATATGGCACATGTACAGCCACACGCTAGCTCTTCATAAAAGAAATTGCTTTTAGGATCATGCAGAGCTAGTTGGTGTTTTGGATAGAATAAATCCCACTGCAGCTGGCAGGGACCACTTATAAACCAACTTCTAGTAGATTGTCATCACCAAACTGGTTCACAGTCATTCCAGATTTCTCTGCAACAAACTCTTCCTAGCAACTAAAGAAGGGAGAGGGAATTAATATTAAAATATGCAGTGGTGATAATCCTTCTCCCTCTCTCGATGTCAAACTCCCAGAGAATACAACTTCAGACACTGCTTCCCTACAGCCATATGACCCAATTTTCTAATGCTGAAATTGCTGATTATTAAATTACACGAACAATTATTAAATATGCCATTTAGAAATAGGAAGTATAAATGCTTTCCAAGCTAAACCATGTTTAAGAATTTTCAAATTTTCCTTTTCTTATGGAGACTGTAATTCTATTCATACTTCTTTTAGAAAGCCTTTCAAATAAAAAGCCCATAGGTAAAACTGACATTCAAACTCTCCAAGGACATCCTGTTGAGGTAAACGGGAAAGCACATAAGGAAGAGAGAATTCCAAAACAACTACTAATAAAAAATGACAGCAATAGAATGCTACTGCCAAGGATTTTCTTTTCAAGCTTTTGAAAAACTAGGAAATTCAAGGCTACAGTTACAGAATACCCAGACTTAGCTTTCCTTTCAGAAGAAGGAGTACAATATTAAAAAAACTATGAAGCAGACAGTTCATTATTAGGACATACAAATAATTGTGGCAAGATTTCCAAGAAACCTGGCAGATACTTTGGTATGTTCAGCCTGTGCACGCTTCATGCCTGAGGTGCAGGTTTATACACATACATGACAAAATCACTCAAGATGATACAAAACTATTTATCCAGTTCACGAGTTTTCCATATTTCTACTGCTATGGTTACACAAGCCTAACTTTCATGAAATAAATAAGTTAAACCTGTTGAATAAATAATTTACATTGGTTATTTAAAAGTTTGTACGATTCCTGGAGTAGTAGAGCCTGAGCAGCTTTGTCTGCAGTAATTAAAGAGGGTGTGAAGGTTCCTGTTTTGGGTGTTGAGCTGCTCCTACAACATTGAGCTTCATTTTAACATTCCAAAGGATGCTGATTTGGTAACTTTTGACTGTAGCCTAACATCTTACACTCAACACCTGCCTCCTTGTTTTAGAGGCTTAAGATCAGGTGGAAAATTGTGCTGGAAAAGGTGAAAGGCTAATGAAAAAAACCCAAAGCATTCCCCACTAGTCAACATCAACTTCAATGACTCATCTCTTATTGGTCATCTAGGGAGAAATGTACAATTTAAATGCTTGGGAATTTGGCCCTCAATCCTTTAAAAGGCTGAGGTCAACAATGATCCTGCACTTAGGAGTCTAAATAAACTGGCCAGATACTCAGAATGCTGAGCATATAAAGTTCTTACCGATTTCAAATTTCTAAATCTTCTGATGGCAAAGAAAACTTTCACAGACTATCATCTTTTCTAAGTTTACATAAACAGCCTAAATGAATAACTAAAGCATGTAAAATTTCTCCCACTTCATCCCTAATGAGTTTTCATGCTGGAGGTTAACAATTACAATGACCTTTTAGAGTGGTGACTGATTCTGAAACAACCACTCAATTACCGTGCTGCATCTACGCCACTGACTAGATAAATATTTTTACTTTTCACATCAGTTGTAGCATGCAACCTGAGAATGTGCTGGCTCAAATCCTCAATGTGCAGCACAGCAAGAGTGGAACCCCTGCAGGGACAGGAGCCACGATGATGGAGTGAAATTCTGCCACTGTCCCCTTTGGTATACAAACACAGCAACACTGCTGGAGGAGCCCAGCAGCATGGGCAGGACCTCCTTGACCAGGAGATGAAAGACACAGGGGAAGGAGATGTGCAGGTGATAGTACATTTTTTCCTAAATGTACTAAAGACAGAATTGCTGAACTGAAAGTAAAACTCCCCTGTGATCCTGGGCAAAGTCAGGAGGAGGGAGAACAGAATGGAAAGTCATGCAACTTCCCTGCCCTTTCCCTGAGAGGGATGTGCAAGAGTGTGTGTGTGTGTAAAGGAGAAGCAGCAATCTTTTGAGAATAGGAGCTGAAGATAGCAAATCTGGCAGCTGCCAAGTGTTTGGGAAGAAGCCAGGAAAAAAAGATTTGGGAAATGAGGCATGCAGCTGTTGAGCAGCCATGAATAAATCGAGCTATAAGACAAAAACTGCTGTAACAGACATGTGGGGTCCATTTTCTTAATCAAGGATATCTTCATGAGTAAAAACATTCATGCAAAAGGAATAGAAAGCAAGATTTTAGCTTGACTGGGACCAGGGAGGGCTTACAAACATTCTTACGACTGTACAAAGAGATTAACAAAGAAGAAGGCAAGGGAGGTCTGAGGATCTGAACTGAATGCGGGGGAAGTTTCTGGAGCAAATAAGTAATTTTGACATATGCTGTTCCAAAAATAACATTTTCCAGAAGGATAGGAACAAGGAGTGTATGTTGGAGCTGGAGAGAGAAAAATCAGGAGTGGTTTCAACAAAGTAACAAGTCCTGAGTCAAAAGCTTGCCTCAGTGTCTTAAGTGCCTCAAGGTCTGTGTTTCCAAAAGGCTCTCTGTCCTGTAACTCCTTGACACAAAATAGGACAACTGAGTTTTCACAAAGAAACAGGCCATTTCAGAATAGTTACCAAAACATTACATAGTTATTCTATACTTTAGATGAGGTTTTACCAAGAGGCACAATATTCATGGTCTTGTATCTTGTTTGCAGCACCAAAGAACTCCAGAATCCTTAAAATGGCTTAAAACATTTTCCACACAGGAAGAACCCACACACTACCAATGTCAGAAAGAAAGCAAGAAAACCTTTTGACAACCTGAAGAGGTAATTAATATTTATCTTACAAATATTAGTCATTATGAGGTAAAAGCTAGTATCAGTAGGAAAATAGTACAAGAGCAAAAGGTTCTTTCAAAAATTAATCAAGTTACACTAATTTAGGCTTACTGTGATATAGAAATACGTGATCAAAATTCTCATGCAAGTAACACATGGAATTTCTTTTTCCTTACCTGCTTTCACAGTCAAGTGCTGAAATTCCTTTGGTATAGTTTTGAGAGTAGTGCTTACTTTAAGAGCTAAAGAAAAAAAAAAAAAGAAAAGATAATTACTTTAAGTACATGTGGGTAAAATTTAGAAGTATCAGGTCTCAGAAAGGAACACCGAAACTGGTATTAGACATCTTGTAATGCCAAACATACTTGAAGAGTAGCCAAATACCCTCAGAAAACTGAAGCACTCAAACAAGTAACAATTTCCAAGAGCACAAAAGTCAAAACCAGAAAGACCTATGCTGAAGTTGCCAAATAATTTAAAATTTTGAGAATTTGTGGGGGCTGAATGCTTAGTCCCCTTCCACATTCCCCTACACAAACTTTCTAATATAGTTTTTAATGCACCATAGTGTATTTTGATGTACTGTAACACTCAGTGTTAAATGACCACTTGGAATGAAATTTCTCCTGCTCTAAGATGAACCTGCTTTAGCAAGCAGGTTGAACCAGATGTCCCTTCCAACCTTACTTGCTCTATGATCTGCCTTTATCAAACAAAATGTGGGAAAAGTTTTGGGTCTTGTAACCCAGTTCATTTTACATTATCTTCCAAATTTAACTATATTATAACCTGAGTGAAATTAATTTACTTGTATACTTTTGAAAATGCAGGAAAATTTGCTTCTACTGTCCTGCACTGCAGGTTCTTGACTTCCGGGGAGATCCCCTCAGTCAGGAGAGTGATCTGTTCTCATGCTTCTCAGAATACTAATAAAGGTACAACAAAAGTATTTGTTCTTTGGCTGAAAAGGTAGCAATCTGTCTCATAAATACAGCCTATCTTCAGCCCTGAAGGAGGACTGCATGTCTCAAAACAGGTTCCCATGTGACTTAACATGTCAGCTACAAAAATCAAAGCACAACTTTGTCACCTAAACAGGGAAAAAGTATTCCCTTAGTAAAAAGTAAAACCTCCCTAGACATTTCAAAGCAATAACCTTCAAGGTTCAAGTCCTCCTCTGGCTCATTACACATTTAACAACAAAACAAACCTTGTCAACAAAACACTGATTTCTTGGAATATGCTGACTGTCAAAATGTTTTACAAACACATGTCAACTCGTGACAAACTTTCTTTGAAAAAGGGACACTGGAAATCTGTCAAATTTTGTCACACCTGAGTGTGGAAGGTGAATCAGGAATGTGGACTACCTGCTCTCACAGCTCTGATGTAATCTTAACATGTGGACATCTGGGAGGCAAAGACATTTTTTATTTTAATTAATACATAATCTGCAGCTCTGAGAACCAGGCAAAACAAAATACCCACAACTGTTTTGTTTCTACAATGGAGGGACAGCACCTAAGAATTGGAAAAAGGGAATATAAAAGGGAATGAATGGCTGGGTGATGATCTGGTGCCAATTCTGGAAACCATAGAAGCTACTGCAGTAAAAAAGAGAAAGATCACTTCAATTTCACATGACTTGCTGCTGATGGATGTCAAATGAAGTGAATAAATCAAGTCTTTTCAGTCCAATTTGACTAAAACTTTTGTTTTGCAAGAAAATACAGGGATTATTTTTTTCAAATAGGAGTAAAAACTGATTTTGAAGTGTTAGTGTTTCTTGTAAAAATGGAAATCGAAAATTTGGCACAGTGTAATCTTTACTCTCAAAAATCCCTGATAACAATTAAAATTTTGTTTAAGTAAGAAGCACGACATTAATTGCTTTAGGATTAGACATATTTTAGAAGGTACACTTTATATCATTCACATATGATAGAACTAATTTTGAACCAAACCTCTCAATTTATTTGTCTTCAACTCAGCTAATGTGAGATATCTCTTTAGATCTTTAGCAACACATAGCCATCTTAGAAATTAGACACACCATTGCTTCTGTCAGCAAACATAATGGCTTACTAAAAACACACATAATTTAATCCCTAATGGAAAAAAAAGTTATTTATTTAAATACCTTGTTTGTCATCTTTCTTTCCATCTTGTAACACAGCAGAGTTATCAGGTATCTCTTCAGTTGATGACTTCTAAAGAAAGAAGATTTGTTAGTTGCACTGATTGTTACAGCTCATACCTTTCCACAGTCAAATATTTAATAATACAGTTTAACACAAATAATGGCAACATTTGCTCTTGCACCACAATTTCTTTGTTGCATAAAGAAGAATAGAGGACCTATAGACCTTTTCAAGGTACAGCAGTTCCACACCTGAAATTAGTTAGAGGAGCACTTCAACAGTGGAAGACTAAAGGAGATAAGGGCTGTATGTAAGGAGAGACTTCTCCCAACAGAGCCATATCTAACACCTGTGTAAGGATAGATGAAAGCTTCTCCAGTCTCCATGAGAAAAGTCTCTCTAACCAAAACTCCAGCTGTACTGCAGAGCATGATAGTTATTCTTTAAAGGCTCCTGGCTGATGTGGGTGATCCTTGAACTACTCTATCCTTTCAGCATACAGTTATGGAGATGGGAAAACCAAATTTCATTTGCGTGTCTGTGGGAGGCCCGTTCAGGCCTTTGATAGGAAAACAGGGAATTTCTCCCCAGTTTTATGCCTTTATTTTCTCTTATTTCAGCAGCAACTTACAGGTATTTATACTTCTTGGAGCTTCTGCTGCAATAAATTTTACCTCCATTATCTGTAAGAACAAGAATACACTCTGCAACCAAATAAAACATTCAAGCAAATATCAGAAACCCTAAACTTCTCTAAATATTAAGTGATGCTGTTTCACAGGGAGCATGGAAGAGATTTGACCTGAAAATGTCCTGATATAGATTTGGCTCAAACAAATTAATTGAGAAACCTAGATTTCATAGACATTTTTAAAAGACCACAAAAATCTCAAGTCAGTAGTTCAAAAAGGAAAACTCCATAGTAAAGGTATGTGAGATTTGTTTTATAAAGTTTCTGAGGAATGGGATGCCCTAGAACTTCTGAAAAAGCAACACAGCAAAAATACGGCTTGAGGACTCTGAAAATGTATGAACAAAACATTTCATATCCATAGCTAGCCCTGACACTCAGTTGAAGAACATGAGACCACAGACCTAAGTCAAGGCATGCTTTAATTGACAGAAGGACTTTCAGAGATTTCAATGAACTGAGCATGACATTTCTGAGGAAGCCCAGAGGAACCTCAGCCAGTCATTTTATGCATGTTTTAACTTTAAGATATTGGCACTGAGAAATCTTGCAGTAAAGAGCCAAAGGAGAGTGGGAGACAAAAACTTGACGAAAAAAAAAAACTGTGAAGCCAAAACTTCCTTGTAAACAAAAATTAGTCACCCATGTCATTCTCAAACATAACATCAGCAGCCTTGGTGCGTTTTTCAAGTTTAACAAGGCCTAGCATGCAGATGACGTGTCTCCTTCCATTATTTTCTTTATGAATACATTCAGGAACTGTTTCTATTTTATTGCAGTATTGTAGCTCAGCAGTCACAGTAAAAACAGGCATCTGAAACAAAGTTAAATAGCCTGAATGGATGATAGGTGGAAATTAAAAGATACAGAGGTAATGCATAACAGATTGTATTGATAATATATTTTTAATGTAGTGATCAAGTATCTAAAGTATAATTACTCAACTAGCCAAGATACAAATAAAATTGCAACAGGAAATTTCCGCACTTCCCGCTGAGGGAGATGAATGGAAGATGAATAACTGACCTCCCAAATAATACTCATTCAGTGTATTAATTCTGAATGTAAAACCATAAGTTGAACATAAAAAAATCAAGTCAAAATGACTCTCAAATCACTTTCGAGGAGATTTTAAAGTCCATTAATCTTGGACAATGTAAACTAAAGTTTTTTAATTATGTCTATGAAAGATACATAATTATATATTTATTTACATTTCAAATATAATTCTATATTGTATCTATATCTTCTTTCATATTTTAGGTTGAAAACCACCCAAAATAAAGTCATAAGCAAGGGATTAGGTGTTTCTGGTAAACAACCTGCCCACGCTGCCAACATATCAGCACCCTGCACTACCAGATCTGCAGTGCTGCTTCCAAAGCCCAATGTGACTGCTGTGCTTTGGCCAAGCAGCTGTAGGATGAGCAACACCTCCCAGGGATAATATACATTTTAACAGTTCCAGAAGATACACTGGGTCCTCAAGATCCCAGCTGCAGCATTGTCCAAAGTGAACACTGTACTCCATAGAAGTTCAGGAGATTCTGTTTGGAGGTACCACGACCAAGATGGATTTGATGAGGGAGCAGCTGGGTTCTGATCCAGGGACTCCCCAGAGCAAAACATTGGGAGGAAATAGCTGGAGAACAGCCTTGCTGAGCTGCCATGACATATCATTATTTTTAAACTTGTAGGAGTGTCAGAAGGGCTGGTTCCTGCCGTCAGTTTGCCACTTGATTAACTACTTGAACACTAAACCTTTAAATCCCCCAGCACATACATTGAGACCTGCAATATTCAGGCACAACTCAGTTGGCCATGATTAGTTCAGTTGTATAGAGTCTTTAAAAGTTTGGGATTTTAACCTCAGTGTTGAACTCTTGTCCTTAATTCAGTTTTGCTTGCAGCAGACTTCACGGAATCATACAATGGTTGGATTTGGAAGGGACCTCTGGAAATCTAGTCCAAAGCCCCTGTTCCATCCAACCAAACCTGCTGTGTTCCGCTGTGGGCCCCTCACTACGAGAAAGGACACTAGCCTGTGTTCAGAGAAGGGCAATGGAGGTGGTGGAGGCTCCAGAGCACAACAGGAGCGCCTGAGGGAGCTGGTGTTCTTTATCCTGGAGAAAAGGATGCTCAGGGGTGACCTTACTGCTCTCTACGGCTATCTGAAAGAAGGTGGTGCTGGGCTAACAGTTGAAATCGATGATCTTGGAAGTCTTTTCCAAACTACGTGATTTTATGATTCTAGGTCTGTGCTGAAGCCTCATATTTTCAACCAATTCAGACTGAACAGATACTTCACCTGAACACGATTCATGTGCCTCACTGCCCCTCCTGCAGCAGCCCTGCAGGACACCAACAGGTACAGCCTATTTCTCTGCAGATTCCAGCATCTCACAAGTTCCTCAACGACTACTGTGAACTATGTGGGAATATCTGTTGAAATGCCTGTCAGCCCTTTCCATACACAGAAGAAATAGCTGAGCTGGGTGTTTGAGATGGCTTAATGAGAAGCTTAGAGATTCCTAAAGTCCTCTCGGAGACTCACAGTCCTGCTGCTCACAGCATAGTCTCTGTGAAGCTGGTCCAGCCCCCTCCCTCTCTCCAGGACCCAGCTTATGCTGGAGCTCCGGAGACTGAAAATTTCAGGCTTTCTATGCTGAAGGTGCTGACCCTCAAGCAAGCACCACATTTGACTTGAGGCCTTGGAACAGGCTTCCAAGATTGAGTGATAGCATGGGGGCTGTGTGTGTGTAGTTTGAATAGTATTGTGCGATCTCACAGGTTGAAAACCTTAGATTTGGGATTTTAGTTTACCCTAATGCATGTGAGTCAAGATGGAGGATTTTGGGCATTGTCTAAGTCCTTCTTCTTCTTCACCTTCTTTCTTCTTCTTCATGGGTTTGGGTGGTTTTCTGTAATTGGATGAAAAAGGTCCGCCTTGTGGTCCTTGGGTGGTCATTATTGGGTCAGAAATATAAATAATATAGGTGTCACCTCATTATTGGGTAGTTATCTTTTAAATAACCTTGGAAAG
>VXBB01011127.1:84804-105772 GCA_013399915.1 Illadopsis cleaveri | reverse complement strand
CCCACCACCATCCATGACCATGTACAACCATTCCTCACCATCCATGACCACACAAATCCACACACAACATTGTACAACCAAATATTACCTTGAACAACCATGTATGACCACACACAACCACTTGCCACCATGGCTGACCATGTACAATCATGGATGACCGTGCATGACCATTCACCACTGACGCTGTTGTACACCACAACCACATAGACTCCGACTTCAGAAGGCTGAAAATGACTTTTTTATTTTTGGGATGTGTCTCCTTTTTATACTATTCTACACAGACCAATTCGATTGGTGAAACAAAGATAAACTTCTTCAATTACATTGGTCAGACCAGAGGGACATCAAGAAGAAGTCCCTCCTAAGGAAAAGAATGTAAACAAAGTTACAGTTACAAAAACATGTCTCTTGTTTACAGAAAATTCCTTGGGAAAAGAATTTCAGAAAACCAAAATATCTCAGGCATGAAACCAGGGCTATACACCACCATCCATGACTTCACAAAACCACACATGATCATGGACATCTCTATATTCCCATGCACAACTCTGTGTATGACCACTTACAACCCTCCCCACCATACAGGAGAGAGCACAACTACTCAGCATCATCTGTGACCACGGACAACCACATGTGACCACACGTGACCACACTCAACCCTCTATTTCCATGTATGGTCACTCACTATCATGTATGGCCATGAGCAATCATGGATGACCATGAGCAATCATGGATGACCACGCACAACCACCCACCACCATCCATGACCATGTGCAACCATGAATGACCATGTACAACCATTCCTCACCATCCATGACCACACAAATCCACACACAACATTGTACAACCAAATATTACCTTGAACAACCATGTATGACCACACACAACCGGTTGCCACCATGGCTGACCATGTACAATCACGGATGACCATGCATGACCCTTCACCACCATCCATGATGACACAAAACCACACATGATCACGGAACATCTCTCTATTCCCATGCACAACTCTGTAGGACCACACACAACCACTCACCACCATCCATGAGAGTGCACAACCACTCAGCACCATCCGTGATCACACGCGACCACACTCAACCCTCTATTACCATCTATGGCCATGAGCAATCATGGATGATCACACACAGCCACAACCACTCACCACCATCCATGACCACAGAAAACCACACACAATCATGCATGACCATGTACAACCAAATATTCCCACGCACAATTGTGTATGACCACACATGAGCACTCTCCACCATGGCTGACCATGAACGGCCATGGATGACCACGCATGACCATTCACCACCATCCATGACTACACACAACCACAAATGACCACACACAACCCCACATCACTGTGCCCAACTGTGTGTGACCACACATGACCACTTCCCACCATCCCTGACCATGCACAATCATGGATGACCACGTATGACCGTGTGTGGCTGTGACATGTCCCTCCCACCACAGATGCAGCCCCAGCCACTCCTTCAGCCCCCAGGGGCAGGGCTGGTGTCTTGGCTGTGCATGGCCATGGATAGTTTGTCTCCCATGAAAATGTTCCTTGTTCCTGACCATCCTTGCAGTGTCTGCAGCATCTTGCTGTTGCAGGGAATATTTCCATGGAGAAGGACCTTCTCCTGCATGGTTTGATCCTACAGCCTGCTCTTTTCTTTTGGTGCTCTTCATTCTGTCCAAGAGGAACCAGAGAGCAGGCTCCTTCTCTAGGGAAAAATAGCGAAAAGAAAGATGGAGATTTGAAAGGAGGTCAAAGGAACCTGGGGGTGAAAATCACCGTGTTTTGGGAAACTGCTGAAAGGCTTCCAGCACAGCAGGAACCTATATGGATCCCTCAGGAAACAGAGATGGAAGAAACCTGGTTAATTCAGCTCAAATCGTTGGTGGCATCTGCCTGTGTTGATAAAAGCAACAACTAGAGCTACCTGAGACTTCAGTGGTCTTCAGTCTGGAATCCTGTAGGAAAAGGGGGGGAAGAGATTTCACTTTGGAGGCAGAGAAACTGAGGCACGGAGGGTTTGACAGCCTTTTTGGGGTGCCACACCCATCTCAGCCCCAAAGTCCTCATGCAGTGGGCTCAGAGCCTTGAAAATCCCCCAGAGCAGAGTGGGATTTTCCCTTGGGAATCACCCAGCTCTGTGCACAGAGCAGCTCTGGATGGCTCAGCACGCCCCGGGCAAACAGCGAGGGGAGGCGATGGGGGGATAAACGACCCGCGGGGGGACATGGAGGCTGGGTCCCCTCAGGGTGAAGGCGCACAGGGAGCCAGGGACCCCATCCCAGCCGCCGGGATGACGGGATGAGCAGAGGGATGGGAGCGGGCCGGGGGGAGCGCGGGGCGGCCGGAGCAGGGGGGCTGCCCAGCCTGACACTGGGTCACGGAGCCGGGAGCGGGGCGAGGTGCCGAAGGGATCAATAGCAATTCTAATATCATACGAGTCAATTCTGACCTGTCATGGGCAGCGCGGCAGGCTGACTCCAGGGCTGCAGGACCTGATAAATGGGCTCTCAAAACCATATTTATAGCAAGAAAAAGCTCATAAAATGGAAACAGGGGCAGGGCGAGGGAGGAGGGGGCTGCAGCCTGCCCGCGTTCCGGCCATTATGTTGCCTGCGGGAGGGGGAAAGGGATGTGGGAAGCTGCTCGCCCCGGGGGGCTGTTTAGGGGCTGGAATTTTGTGCTGGAGGCGTTGTGGGGTGGGCACACTGCCCATGGGGCAGAGGAGCATCAAATGATGGTCTGGGTGGGGGGACAGGCGTGTGCATCGAGGGACATGTGGCTGGCGGGGGAGTGTTGGGTTGTTAACCCCAGCCAGCTCCTGACCCCAGTCCTCTACAAGCCTCATTCAGCCACACACCCCGGGGACATGGCTGTGGGACAGCTCTGGGGACACCCCAAACCCCGCGGCGGGGTCCTGACTGATTTCTGGGGGACACATGTGAGGAAGGCACTGTTCCCCCACATCCCTCCCCAGGGAAAACAAGAGCTGCAGCTGCTCATGCCTGCTCCCCTCTGGTCCCATCCTGTCCCTCCTGCTTCCCCACCCTGAAGACCAAATCCTGCCTGACAGTTCCAGGAGCAGCAATTTTCCTCCAGGCTTTCATGGAGAAAGAGAAAAATTGGGGGTCAATGAAGACAGACAGGTAGGAGTGTGCAGGGGCATCAGCTCAGCCGTGCCCCAAAGAAGTTTGTCCCCTCTCCTCTGTCCCAGCCAGAGGACACCCGGGGTGACTCCTCATGCCAGGAGAGGCGTGAAGGGCCAAGTGCCCGTGTGGTTCCCCTGCCTTGATTTGCTCCTTCATCCCTCTCCTGCCTCTTTATCCTCCCCGTGGATCAAACCCCATACTGTGCTGTGCTGTTTCCCTTCTCCACCTTCTTGGGCATTTTTCCTGCTGTAAATCCGCCCCAGATGTTGCTCCCAGTTAACCAGGGAGATTTATCACCCTCAAAGGCCCCTCCCAGGGGGTGGGCAGGGGGAGCAGGGGGAAGTGAGCTCCTCTCCATCCTCCCTGTGCCTTCCTGGCTCCTGTGGATGCCTGTGGGCACTCAAGGAAAACCAAAGCACCCAGAACCGTTGTCTCATGTTTCATTCCATGCCCTCATGTGGATTTAACCAGGCTGGCTGGAGCCCACCTGTGTTTCAGGTGTGATGAATTTCCTGGGCTCAGCTTGGGTCCTGTGAGGGGGGGAGGCTGTAAAGGAGAGCTTGGGAGGAGGAGGTGCTGAGGGAGGGGGGTATGACATGAACAGGGGTTGGATTTGGCATCCAAGGTGCTCCCACAGGCGAGACTGATCCTCTGAGCTGTGTTCTCCATGTGCCTTGTGGCATTTTTGGGATGCTCGACACTGGCACTTGGATGGATCTGCCAGAAATTTGGGATCTGTTATTTTGCTTTAATCTAGAGCGATAGAAGGGACAGGAAAACTCCCACCTCCAGATTTCCCATCCTTGTTATTTTCATCCCCTTGGAGCCTCTCTCCCCCTCCCATGTGCAGCAAAGTTCTGATCACACATGGATCGATGCACCCTGAGCCAATCACCCTGAGAGGAACCTGCTGGAAACCCAGCTCTGTTCCCCGCTGCTCCTTCCTCCTTTCCCTCCTCACCCTCCTCCTCCCAGCAGCCTCACACTCTCCTCCTGCTCCCTCCTGCTCCCTTGGCAGCAGCCTGGGGTGGCTTTGTCCCCTTATCACCCTCCCTGACTGTGTGACAGAGCAGTGGCTGCCTGTGCTGCTGTTACATGGACAAGGTCTGCCAAGTCTCAGCTCCTGAGTGCAGAGGGACTACGGGGTGAGGAGGGGATGCACCCCCAGGCTGGGGCCATATCCCAAAATCCCAGACAAGCCNAAGTCCTTCTCCCCAGGGCTGCCAGTAGTTTGGGAATCCTGGAGAGCTGCTCCCCTGCTCTGTGCTGGGCTTCCTCCCGTGGCTCAGGAGGACAATGGACTTTCCTTCCTTCCAACCTGCCCTGGGACAAGGTTGGACTCTGCTGTGCCGGGGTAAAATCCCCCCCGGAATATCCCCGGGGAATTCCTTCTCCAGGGGCAGCACGGGAAGCTGACATTCACCTGGGACTGGGCCAGGCAGATTTCACATGAACCAGCAGCTGACACCAAACAGATCGAGTCCAGAATGAATAAAATAACCAAAAACCAGAGGGATTTCCGGCTGAGGGGGCTGACTCGCCGCTGCCGCTGCGCTCCCACGCCTGGCCAGGAGGAGGGCTGGGAGCTCACGTGGGAGCGGCCGCCGTGAGGAAGGAATCAACTCTTTTCTCGGGTTTTAATTCATGTATTCTCACAAAATGTGAAGTCTTCTGCTTCAAAAAGGAGAGGAGAAAAGAAGGATCAGTGTGTTGGAATAGACAATTCTGGTCTTGTCTTCCTCCCATCTTTCTAAGAAAATCCACTGGTTTATTTATGAATTAGGCTCACAAAAACCTTTGAGCATCTGGGGGATTTTTTTTGTGTTAAAAAATGCAATATTTCCCAACAAAGTTTTAGATATGGATTTTTATTTTTTAAATAAATATCTATGGAAAAAATGCAATGTCTTTGAAGCCCCATTTCTCACCGTGTGAGGGAGTTCATTAAGCAGGTTGGTTGCAGGGATCTCGTTGAGTGTGGGGCATTTTTCCCAAGCTCCCTGCTGGCAACAGCCAGGAAAAAGGATTTCCAAAGGGCAGCCGTGCTGGGGGCAGCCTTTTGGGATGGAGCAAGGTGGGGAGCAGGATTTAGTGCTGGATGTAAGCATTTGGTCCTGCTCAGGGTGTTTATTGCACTGCAAAAGCCTTCTCTGCTCCCTGGGTGGGGAAGACAAAGTCACAGAATCATGGAATGGTTAAGGCTGCAGAAGACCTCCAGGATCATTGAGTCCAGCCATTAACCGGGCATTGTTTCTCCACTGAACCACATCCTCAAGTGCCACATCCACATGGCTTAAGAACACTTCCAGGGATGGTCACTCCACCGCTGCCCTGGGCAGCCTCTATCAGTGCCTGACCATATTTTCAGTGAAGAAACTTTTCGTATCCAATCTGAATGTCTCCTGGTGGAAGGATTTTCCAGGGGCTCAGTTGCCACAGATACTTTTGCAGAGGGAATTCTGGAACTCTGTTTTTTCTCACTGGTGAGAATCTCAGGAAAGCATCTAAGCAAAAGTTGGGCCATCAGGACTTGGTTTCTCTCTTTCTTCTGGGTGGGCACCTTCAGAACCTGGAAGAGGTTCCCTGGCTGGGTGGGATATGGAAGATTTCCACCCCTCTGCTGTTGGGGTGCAACAAGAGCAAGAGCCTCACAAAAATCTGGAATCTGAGGCCACCAAGAGCTGCCAGTGTGCAGGGACCAGTACCCAGCTGTATCCTGCCTTCCCTTCTCCACACGGCCACCACTGACATGACCCAAAGGCTCCCCACAACCCTGCCCCGTTCCCATCTTCATGCTCCCATCTTCCTCTTGTCCCAAACTCATCCTGCCCCAACTCCATCCTGCCCCATGGGCCCTCCTGATGTCAGGAAGGGTATTTTTGGATGGCACAGAAAGAAGGCAGGAAATACCAGTTTGGAGCTGCTGTCTGGAGAGCCACCACTGTGGTGGGAGGTGAACTCATGACCAGCATCTGCTGGTCCTGACTGGAGCAGAACAGCTCCTGGGTGACCCTTATTGCTGGTGCTCATGGGCACTTTTGGGCATTCATGTGGTGGTGGGCAGGGCTGACCCTGTGTCCACCACCAGCTGCACCATCTCCTGCCTCTCCAGCAGCACCAGCTGCCACCACACCAAGGACTGAGCACCCCAGCTCTGCTCCTGCTCCCAGGGATGGACACCAGGCAGACAACAGCCAGGAAAAAGGAGTTTTCTGCAGTGCTGAGAATCTGAGCCCAAGCTCCTGAGATGTGCTCCCACACCTGGCTGGGGCACATTCTCTTGCTGATGGAGACAGACGTGTCCCAGAGGTTCTGCTCTATCCCTTCTGCTCCTTGGCCACCTGGGAGAGCCACTCCTTGGGCACAGACCCGTGCTCTAGCCTGGCCTGTTGGACATAACCCAAGCACAGCCATCCCAGACCTACCCCCTCCATGAGGCCCATTCCCCAGACCTCCATCTCCTCCATCTCCTCCATGAGGCCCATTCCTCAGGCCTCCATTTCCTCCACCTCCTCCATGAGGCCCATTCCCCAGACCTCCATTTCCTCCACCTCCTCCATGAGGCCCATCCCCCAGGCCTCCATTTCCTCCACCACCCATTACTGGGCCAACGTGCCTCTGGAAAAAACAAGCTGGTTGTGTGGAGAACCCAAGCGTGGCAAACACCGATGAGATGGGGTGAGGACACCTCCCCATCCATCTCCTCTGCCAGGCCTTATCTCGGAGGGCAGGCGCATCCGGAGGGAACGAGGAAGAGCTGAAGGGGACATCTGGCTGCTCGAACCCTTGGCCCCCATCTCCATGTGCCCGGTGAAGATCCTGGCGTCCTCTTGACGGAAGCTAGGCTGCATCCCCGGCCTTCCTATCTCCTTGCAGAGCATGGCAGTTCCTGAATTGCCTGCCCGTGGCGGGCCCTAATGGCCCAGAGCTGATGTTTTATTGTCGGGTTTAAAAGTGTAATTAGTTCAAGTGTAAACAAAAAAACCTTGCTTAATTAAGAATTTTTAAACAGGGCACAGAGAGATTCCGGAAACATTAATGAACCCCAGGCAAGCACCATAAAATTGATCGAGGGAAGAGAGACGGCGAGGGCTGGGGGAGGGCTGGGGTGGGATGAGGGAGTGAGGAGAGGGTTTTACCGCAGGAATCGCCTCAGTTTACTTTGGCCGCTTTAATGCCGGAGTGCATTTGGAGGCTGCGTTTATGGCGATGGGTCTCCATAGAAATGCCTAATGATTTTTTATGCATTAATGGGAGCGATGGACAGCGGCAATGCATTGTTTAAGGAGATGGAGAGGATCCTTTTAAGGCTGACGTGTTATAGATCAAGAGTGACGAGGCAGGCCCTGCGATGAGGTTCCCTCTGCCATGGCCTGGTGGGGCCCACACCTGAACAAGGCGCAAATGTCAAGTTGGGCCTCTTAAGAGTTCATAAAAACAACAAGTAAAATCAAAATGCTGTTTTCCCACCACCCCATCCCTGCCCTCAAAGCTCTTTTTCGTTGGTGCTAAGACAAGTTAAATATATCTACCTTTCCCATCCATGGGCAATGGGTGGGAAGAGGGTCTGACCCTTTGCCATCCAGGCACTTCCAGCTGTGTCTCCAGGCTGGCACGTCCTGTGTAGGTTGAAACACTTGAAGCAGGAGAAGATGCCTGGAAGAGCCTTCTTCTTCCTGTTGACTGGGAGGCAGCCACAGGCTCTGTTGGACTCTGCTCAAGGCCAACTGGCCTCTCCCTGGACTGTTGGGTTGTGTGGTGGGAGGTGCTGGTGAAGGCCAGCCTTGAGGACTTTCTGTGCATGGGTGTCCCACTGAAGATGGTGGGTGAGAGAACTGGAAGCGCCCAGAGTAAAATGAAAGGGGAAGAAAAGTGACCTTCAGGCTGGGGCAAGGTCATCCCTCTTATTCCACAAGCAGGGATGAAGAGTCTTTTGCCCATGGGAAGAGTCCTGCTGCATCTGTCTTGAGCTGAGAGCCCAGCTCTGCTTCCAGGGAAGAGCAGCCCCTGCTCTGGGCAGCTGAAGGACTTTGAAGGTCAAGACATGTCTTGGCTTTTCCCTTCCTGGCCCAGCATAAAGCCTCAAGGATGTCTTGCCCAGTGCTTTGCAGTAGCCAAGTCCTGGAGAAGTTCAGCAATTTCCTGTTCTTCTTGTCAAAGTTCCCTTTGGAGACCTCCCTACCACACACAGTATCTCTTGGACTTCTGCAGGAATGTCTGCCTTGTTCTCCCCCAGACCTCTGTAATAATCATCTTCAGGGGCACCAAAGTCCACCAAAATCCTCAGAGAGAAGCTGGCTGCTGCCCAGGAGCCCATCTTCAGCCTGGCTTGGTTTCTCCTGTCCTCCCTTATCTGAGATGGAGAAGAAACCAGCCAGTGTCCTGTCCTTCTGGGTTTGCTGCTCTATTCTTGTCCCATCTGGAGCACATGAACTCACGTTCATAAAAACAAAGGCCACATCCTCCATTCCTTTCATGGTTCTCCAGCTTGTCCATGTTTCCCTTGTAAATCTGGTGCCCCACCCAGGGGAGAGGCTCTGGTAGGGCCCTCACTGAAGCTGACTTGAAGGAGGAGGTGGCTGCCAGGTCTGGTACCTCACCTGGCCTCTGTGCACTCCCCAACCTGCTCAGGGCTTCTCCCAAGAAATCAGGGCACTGTGGGCTCCATTCAGCACTCAAAACTTGCTCTTCTCAAGGGACTGGAATGAGCAGGGCCACCAGGTGACATGTCTGTCCTCAGTGAGACCCCGCCCTGTGAGCTGTCAGCTCCACAGCAGAGGTGGGCAGAGAGAGGATGACCAACGAGAGAGAAAACAAGTCATAGAATCATAAAATCCCAGCCTGGTTTGGGTTGGAAGGGGCCTTGAAGATCATCTTGTTCCAACCCCTTCCTTGAGCTGGGATGCCACTCTCTAACCCAGCCTCACTGGATGAGCTGTGCTCAAACCCACCCTTCCAACAGCTCTGGAAGGCGTTATCCAGAGTCAGGAAAACGAGGTTTGGGGAGTTTAGACCATCTCTAGTGGCAGACACAGCACACGGGACAGGCTGTACTGCCCAGGGCGGGACACAGAGGGAGGTGGAGTTACACCCCGAGCTGCTGGGAGAGATCCCAGGTCAGCAGGTGTTCCCCGGGTTGTTCCCTGGGTCGTTCCGGTCTCCCGGGGTACTTCTGTCCCTGGAGCAACATTCAGTGCTTGTCCCTCTCCCGATGATGGTGGGCAAGGAGGGACAGTCGGCAGTGCTGGCCCTGGGCACTGTGCTGTGCTGAGGGTGCCCCACACCTACCCCAGGGTACCCCAGAGCCCACACCTTGCTCCCCGAAGAGGCTGTGGGTACCCAGGGAGAGTCCCTGCCCCGCTATCCCCTGTCCTGTCCCGTCACACCCGGGATGGAGCAGCTCCCGCGGGGCTCGCCGGTCTCCGAGGGCTCCCCATCCTCTCTGCCTCTTCCTTCATTATTTCCCCGCTCCTCCCACCCTCTCCCTGCCTCTCCTCCTTTCCCTGGCTTTTGTTCCTTCTCTCCTCTTCCCCTCCCTCCTCCCAGAAGCCTTCCCCCATCTCCAGTGCCTGCTCCGGCTGCCCAGCCTGTGTCAATTAAGTATCGATCCCCTGTTCTCTATCAGTGGTCAGCTGAGCTAACCAGTCCTGCTCGCCGCTTTTCACCGGGATGAATAATAACAATAATAATAAAGGGGTAGGGGGGAGGCAGCTGCACTTCGTGCCTGCAGCCCTTCACCTCTCCCTACCCCGCGCACGCCCGCCCTCGCCCCCTCCACAGCTACAGGCAAAATCGATAGCTCGCGGAGTCAGGAATGGAATATTTTTATCCTCTAATTGGGAAATGTGCTTTGACAAAGCCCGAGGAGCAGGGAGGGGGCCGGCAGATACTGTACCGAGAGCCAGGGAAGGCGGCAGAGCCCGGCCAGAGCAGGGACGCCGGGGATTTTCTGCAGCAGCTGCGAGGAGGTGGCGGTGGTGGGCATCTGGGTGGGCCCAGGGCACGGCTCTGCAGGGCTGGGGCAGTGCTGGTCCCACGGAAGAGCCAGGCTTGACCCAGGGGATGTCAGTGAAAGGATGAAAAGACCACAAAAAGGCCCATCCTCCCCCTCCATTCCCTGCCACTTCCCTGCTGTTGCAGTTGCAGGAAGGAAGGGTGTTCCCTGCCCCTGGGCGGCATCCCAGGACTCCACAGCCCGGGGCACTTGTGCCTGCCCAGGCCAGGTGGGACAGTTGTGCCTGGGACACCACAGTGAGGTGTCCCAGGACACCATCAGCCCTCTCTCATTATCCCTGGGAGATCCTCACCCTGCCAGGCCCAAGGCAGCTCGTCCTGATGTGGCTGCAGAGATGTGGGTTGCACTCAAGGATCTTAAATCTCTTTTGCAACCTGAATGATTCCATGACACAGAATGATCCTGTGCCTGCACAGGTGGCAATCCTGCCATCAGCCTCACATGCAGCTCCAAGTTTGTCACACCTGGAAACTCCTCCCTGTCTCCAGCTCTGCCAGGGGAGGTGTGTTGTCTTTGCCCATGGCAGGGGTTGGGATGTGATGATCTTGAAGGTCCCTTCCAACTCAAACCACTCTGT
This sequence comes from Illadopsis cleaveri, assembly GCA_013399915.1. Lineage (NCBI taxonomy): Eukaryota > Metazoa > Chordata > Aves > Passeriformes > Timaliidae > Illadopsis > Illadopsis cleaveri. Next base: position 95,006 of record VXBB01011127.1, on the reverse strand, counting down.
AATTCTTTAAATTATCCCCTTCCTTCAGTCAAACCAGCCAGACAAGGCCATGGAGAAACACCAAGACACAAATCGCATCTCTAGAGGGATTTAAAGGAGATATAGATTAGGGACATGGTTTGGTGGTGGGTTAATTCTTGGTGATTTTGGAATCACAGAATCATTTAGGCTGGAAAAGCCCCCCTGGAGCTGCTACCAGCCTGAATGTTGGGGCTTCACTGGGCACATTCTAGAGATGGAGATTTGAGTGTTTTCTCCCAGGTAATAAGTGACAGGAAGAGAGGAAACGGAGAAGAAAACCCCAGAGAAGGTTTGTTTGGATATTATTTCTATGAAGAAAAATTTCTTCGTGGAAAGAGTGGCCAGGCATTGGCACCCAGAGCAGTGGTATAGTCACCATCACTGGAAGTGTCCAAAAAAAAAAAAAAAAAGAGGGGCATGTGGTGCTTGGGAAAACAGTTTAGTGGTGAACATGGGGATGGGTTAATGGTAGGACTTGATGATCTTAGAGGGCTTTTCTAACCTAATGATTCTGTGATTCCACTGAGTCCTGACTCTGCAGTCCAGCCCCACTCCCTCCCTCAAGAGTTTGGTGAATTCGGTGTCTCTGAATTGGCTTCCAGTCCTCACACTGGGAGCGTGTGGCACCTTAATGAGAGTGCTCAGGCAATGCCAGGGTGGCAGGGCTGGAGGGGAATCCAGCTGGGAACATGCCAGGCCCTCAGCACCTCAGGCGTTCAATAGCTGCTGAGGCAGGAGCCTGGCTGCTCTCTTGGAGGAAAGCTGATGTGAAAATCAAAGCAAAGATGAGCAGAAATGGAACCTGTGATGTGATGAGTCCTTCATCAGACAAACACCAGGAACTGTGTTGACTTCAGCCGAATGAAGTGGGTGAGGGAAAGCTCCGGAAGGAAATGCTATTTAAAAGCTGAAATTAAATACTTTGACCTGCCAATGCAGGATGTTTCAAATGGTACTTAATTTCCATGTGTAAGGTGCCTGTAATGCTCCTGAGTAAGCGAAGAAGTTACTCGGGTTTAATCTAATTGTATCTTCCCCGGGTTTATTCCATGGGAGATGTTGACAAGCTGTAGCTTCGCGGGGGAAAAAAAAAGGGCTGAAGATGATTTTTTCTCATGACTCTGGGCCAGACCTGTGGAGGTTCTTGCTCCCACTCAGCCCTGTGTGTGGGCTGGTGACCCTGGTCCTCAGCAGAAGGGTTGGACGTGGCTTGTCTGCCCCGAAGGATCCTGAAGGAAGCAGAGTGTGACCCAAAAATGTGGCCCACCTGCAGATTTTGGGATGTTAAAACCTACTGACATTCTGTCCGCAGCAGTAAATGGCAGGTTGGAAAGGGACAGCAGATCCCTGCAGTGCAGGTGCTGCTTTGAAGGGGCATTTCAGATGAACTCAGGAGGATTTGGGTAAAGACCAAGGTGATCCTAATGAGACACCCACAGCATGAAACCCAAACGCAGCACAAGCAAATCTCCTGATGCAGCTCGGGGAGGAGCTTGTGAGTGAGGTCTTGGCTGCCCCAGAGTGCGAAGGAGATGGGGCTGGGCTGGCCAAGGACCCAGAGGGGTCACAGCTGCTGATGTGTGAGGAAGGGTGGTTGGACAGCCCAAATCGCCCCATGTCATTTACCTCAGCCCCAACCCACAATCTCCTTGAGGAGTCTGAAGTGATGTGCAGAAGCCTGAGGGGTTTTTACACCATGCAGTGCCTGTCTTTTTGATCTGGCTTTAGGTTTGCTTTCAAACCTTTTAAACATCTCATCCTCTCATATCCAGCCCATGCCGTTGCCCTAAGAGCACTCTCTGGCTGCCCTTGGCTGGGTTATTTTTATTTTTAAGCATCTCTGCCTTGTTGTGGCCGTGCTCATGAAACCTTTGCACGGATGGAGGGGGAGACCCAGCACGGAAACCACAACTCTGCTCTTTCCCACCCACTTCCAAACACTTGCAGCCCCCAGGTTTTATTTGTTCCTGGCTGCCATTCAGCAGCCCAGCAGTGCCCAGCAGGTGAGGTGCCAGTTTGCCCACCCAAAGAGAGACAGGCTCGGGGCATGCCTGGGGCTGGGGCTGAGCCAATCTTCTCGGGAATAGAGACAAACCTGCAGCTCTGCTCCACAGCAGGGCAGGGAGTGATGCAGTTGCCATAGCAGTGTCCTCTCCCTCCAGCCCTCCCTGCCAGCCTGGTTATTTTTGGCTATTGTTTTCCAAGCTGTTTTGAGTGAAACCAAGAGTGAACCGGAGGGAGGAAGAAAGTGAAGTTGGATTCCCCTCCTTCTGTCCTTGTCAAGGAGTGAACAGGGGAAAGCTACTGGGCAAATTGAGGTGGTTGTGGGTCTGCTGCACCCTTTGGGACACAATGAGGCTGAAAGTCAAGGGGAGGTGATGCAGCATCACCATGGCTTGGTTGGGAGTCACAGAATCCTCAAAATCCTGAGTGGGAAGGGACTGCCAAGGATCATTGATCCAGCCCCTGGCCCTGCACAGACACCCCAACAATCTCACCCTGAGCACCCCTGAGAGCGTTGTCCAAACACTCCTGGAGCTCTGGCAGCCTTGGGGCTGGGACCATTCCCTGGGGAGCCTGGGCAGTGCCCCAGCACCCTCGGGGGATTAACCTTTCCCTGACAGCCAAGCCTGCAGCCACCCCAGGAGAAAACAGTGGTGTCCAGTGGGTGTCATCCCTGCCCATGGCAGGGGGCTGGAACCAGATGATCTTTAAAGTCCCATCCAACCCCAACAAGTCTGGCATTCTCTAATTCCATGAAAATCCAGCTCTGCAGCTTCCCAGGCCAGAATTGCTCTCATGGGATCCCAGGCCAGGGGATGAACAGACTGCACACACAGGCATCAGGACAGAGACAGAGCTCAGGACAGACATGCACATGCAGGACAGAACAAGGGCTTGAAGAAAACCCCTCCATGGCAGAAGCCTCTTACTGGGTGAAGGATCTTCCTCAACATTCCTGTTTATCTTACAGGACCTGTTGCTTCTCCCATGTTCTCCAAAAGTAGACCCCTTCCTGTGCAGTGTCCTGGGCCTGCAATAGGTTTGCTTCTCCTGGAGAATCTGGGAGCAGGAACGTGACCAGGTGGTGCCTGGCTGCCAGCCCTCATGGAGGATTTCCATGTGAGGTTTGCAGGGATCGGTGCTGGGGCCCATCCCGACCCACACAGTCTTAAACTATTCAGAAAAAAAGGCAGAAAGTTCAGTGATAAATCTTGGTGGGGAGGCAGGAATTTTCATGGAAGTTGCCACAAAGAATGATTGGGAAAGTTTGCAGAAGGATCTAAGGTTATGAGGAAGCTGGGCAATAAAAGAGCAGATGAAATACAATGTTGATAAATGCAAAGACATGCACACGAGAAAAACAACCTTAACCACCTCTATGGGCTCCAAATTGGCTGCTGCTGCTGCTCAGGGACGAGCTCTTGGAGTTAATGTGGGGAGTTCTCTGGAAATGTCATCTCAATGCTCAGCTGCAGACAAAAAGGCAAACGGCAGGTTAGCAATGATTAAGAGGGGAGCAGAGGAGAAATCAGAGCAGATCATTTTAGCCCCGTGTCAGCCCACACTCGATAACCCCTCTGCTCCTGCCCTGGGAGCTGAGCAAGGAGAGGCACCAAGGGTGGGATTGGCTGGGACTCACATGCAGGGAAATTAAGGGACATTTGAGGAGCTCTAAAGATTGAGATCAGCCTGGAGAAGAGGGGAGATGGTTATTTTCCTGTTTTCCTGAGAGAATGTAGAGGTTTCCAAGTCTCCCTGAGGGCAGGCTCAGGGCAAACCAAAAGGAATCCTTTTCTCTCTGTGCCTCCTTGTGTGTAGGAACTCCCTGAATTCTGGAGGGGCTGGAACAACCCCTGAGGGCAGTGGTGTGAGGCCAGTGCAGCCTCAGTGGAGTAACTCATGAAGATGGAGAGTTAAGGTAAAGTGGTTCAGAGTGACAAGGGTCACCTTATTTCTCACCAGCTTCCCTCTGGCATCAGTCCCAGGGGACAGGGAGGGTCCCAAAGCTCTCCCCAAGTCCAGGGCAGGGAGGAGCAAACCTGTGGGGCAGGAGGAGGGTGGCAGAAGTAAAGACTTCACCTCATGAGTCAAGGCCAGCACTGCTCTGGCCTGATCCTGGTGCTGGGCTGGGAGAGAGGGCTGGGCTTGGTCTGTGGTGCCTGAATCAAACTCCAGACCAGGAGACCTGGTCCTTCTCTGCCTCGTGCAGTTGTCCCCTTTCTGATGCTGAACTAGGAAATCAGCTGTGACAGTCCCACATTTCTGTCCTCACCAGGCAGGAGCAGCGAGATCTCCTTGCAGCCAAAGCTGGAGAGCTCCTTGTGGGAGCTGAGGACCATCCCTCCCTCCCAGCCACAACGAGCATCCTTCAGCTTCTCACCTCAGTTAACCATCTGCGTGGCAGAGAGGAGCGTGGGGGAGAAGGCAGAGGAGGGACACGGGAGGCTCCCGGGGAGAGGAGGGCTCTGGGGAGGGGAGTTCGGCTCCAGTGCCACTCCCACCTCAGCACTCCCGTTAATGCCTCCACACTACCTCGTCTGTCAGTGGCAAACAATAAAGCTCAAGGTGAGCATCACCTCTGCCCTATCTCTTAGATTCTCCTCTCTCCTGTCCATCCATCACTCGCCTGCTCTCCTGCAGCCGATTGCAGCCAACCTGCATCAGCTATTGATTTATTGACACAGGCCGGGGCTGGAAGATTCAGGGAAGCAGCTCCCCACAGAAACGCGTTTCAGAAGTAAAGATTTGATTTTTTATTTATTCTTCTCTTCAATGTATGGATTTAACAAGCTCTAGGCAACAAAGAACTTACTTCTCCAGCACACAGGCTCTCACACTCCCTCCATCTCCTTCCCTTCTCCGGCACAAAAGTCATTTTTAAGGGATTACTCTTTAAGGGCAGAATGCAGCCCTGTGGATGGAGGCAGCTCCCCAGGGCTCAGATGCTCCATAACCTCTGTGCTGACCTCTTTCACAGGGGTAAATGTCTCCCTGGCTCTCTGTGTTTGTTGTGAGTTTGTGTTGGTGTCAGGTGAGACCAAAATTCCCTGAGGTTTTTTTCTGTATTCTGATGATGAACTTCCAGCCCAAACAGGTGCTGTGGGCCAGAGGCACCTGTGGATGAATGGTGTGAAAAAACCCCACAATCAATACATGAAGTGATGCATTCCCATCATGAATGAGAAAATGTGTGGAGGATATCCTAACAATCCTGTTCTAGGGGGTTGCACACAGCTCCTGTGCTGGGCACTTCCCCAGCAGGGCAGGCACAGCTGGCAACATCTGCACCTCCCTCTCTCCTGTGGCCGCTGGTGAGTTCAACACTTGGTTTTGTTTTCTTTCCCAGGAATTCACTGGCCAGGAGTTTGGAGAGACCAAAACTAGGGGACAAGGCCCTTTGACCCTTGTTTTTCCCCAGCTCCAAACCATCAGTCTGTCACTCAGCCTTCAAACCTCAGTGACTCTCCTGCTGCACAGCTGGGATGTCACTGCAGGCCTGTTTCTCCAGGACATCCCACCACATTCCCTGTCCCATGTGTCCCTTCCATCACCTCTGCCTGTGGGTGCCATGGGGCTGCCCCAGAGCTCCAGGATAGTGTGCTGGGTGGGCAGGGGGTTGGAGGAGGAGGAGGAGGAGGAGGCCAGTGCTGCCTCTCCAGAGTGATTCCCATGGCCAGCCCCGAGGTGGGGGGGCAGCAGAACCTGAGGGGTTGGGGAGATGCTGCCTTAGCAAACTGGAAGTCAATTCCTGGGAGAGCAGCAGGTTCTGAGACCTCACCTCACCAACCCCTCATCCTTCACAAACCTGTATTTTTCTGGTTGATATCTCTGGTTTTGCTCCAAACACCCCAGCTGGGCCCTGGTCCATCAGAGCCGTCCCCTCCTCCACAGGCTCTCCAGGCAGGTGCAGCCTCACCAGCAGAGCTCTCAGGTGGCTCCATTGCCTCCATCCCCACCCCAAAAATGTGACACCAGCCCCTCCCCAGCTCCCCCTGCCCTCAGTCCAGGGGGATTTGTTGGGCCAGGCTTTTACAGACCTCTTGGTTTGAATAGTTAATGATGGGTGATTTCATTTGTGGCTGCATTAAACATCTGATTACTCTCCTGTGGAAGACTAATTTGCAGGCAATGGAGACAGATGCTTCCCAAACTATCAGCCAAAAGGCCTAATTCCTGCACAGCCAACTTTTTTAATTTGCTTCCTGGCTGTTTAAAAAAAAAAAGTTTTTACACAATAGCAGGGGTCAAGGTGATGCAAATCCTGTCAGGGACACTTCAATGGCATCTCTGCCCACAGGCTGCCAATACCTGGGGCTGCTGCTCTGGGAAGCAGCTCTGGTGCTCCAAGGGTGAGATTGCACAGAATTCCAGAATCCCAGAACNGGGGCAGAGGGGCAGAATCCCCCCCTCCCCTGCTGCCCACGCTGGGGGCTCAGCCCAGCACAGGGGGGGTTTCTGGGGACCAACACTCATGGCTGGGGCAGCCTCTCATCCACAATTGTCCCAGGAGAAGTGTGGAGGACACCTGCCCACCTTCAGGGATGTGTAGGTGATATTCCAGAGTTCTCCAAACTCCAGTTGTAACTCCGAGGGCTTCCAGCCTGCCTCACTTTCAACCGTGTCCTCCCCATCCTCCTCCCACTGCCCTGTTCCCTCTCCTCACTGCAGGAGGGGCACATGGAGTTGGCCATTGTGGCCACCAGGAGCCCTTTGAGTGGTGGCCAGGGGACCTTCCCTGCAGTGGTGTCCCATCCCCGAGTTCAGAGGTGTGGAGTGGGAGCAGCAGCATGGCTGTGCCTGGCCAAGGTCAGCGCTGGCTGCAAGGACATTTGCAGCAGTGCCTCGCTCGTGCTCTCCCCCAGCTCCACACGAGCTGCATTGCTCGTAAGGGCTTAATGATTACCCTTAGATAACTTTATTGGCTGGGAATTATTGGCTGGCTCTGCTGCAGCGCCAAGCTCCCTCCTCTCTGCGCAGCCAGGCACGAGTGAAACCCGGCAGGGAAGGTGGGCCGCAAAACCCCGGGGTCCCGTGGCCTGGGCAAGCCCCCAAGGGCTGCTCTGGGGGGCTGCAGGAGGATTTGTGGCTCAGGGTGACTTTCTTTGCGTGGAAACAAAGCAGGGGATGTGCACCCTTGGCTGGGCAAACTGTGGTCCCGTTCGGGTTTCTGACCACTTTTCTTCAGCGCTTTTCATTGCCAGAGCACTTCAAAGACATGATCTAATTAATTCCCGGGAGCCCCGGGGGAAGGAGGGCAGGTAGGGAGGTGGGGCCGGGATCCACAGGGGCCCACGGGCGGCTGGGAGCTGTGGGTTCAGCTCTGGCCTGTGGGAGTGAGGAGAAACGGGGTGAGGATCTTCCCCACTGCTGGTGTGTGATGGTGACACCTCACTGTCACTTGGTGTGAGGGGCAGGACCGGTCTGGGGGGGCTGAGCCCCATTCCTGGGGCCGTGAGGGCAGCGGGACCCCCTCGGCAGGGGGAGATCCCGGCGGGGCCGAGGCTGTGCTGCCTTGGGGTGCTGAGAGGGGTCCCCGGCGGGGCGCAGGGGACAGGCCGGGGCGGCGGGAGAAGAGCCCATCGCCATGGAAACGGAACATCCTGTGGCGAGGCTCATCCTGCCAGGGTGGGTTTGCTCTCCCCTCCCTTCCTCTCCTTCTGCGAGACCTCGGCATTGATCCGGGAACGTGCTCTTCGCATGTATGATCCATGCAAACACCGTGTTCCTATTGATCAGCCTCCTCTGCTGCTTGGGGTCCGTGCTGGCAGCAGAAACAAAGGCCGGAGGAAGGAGGGGAGGAAATCACCCAGCCCCACACCGAGCCGGCAGCCTGGGCAGCATCCACGGGGCTCCCTGGAGCTGCCTCCTCAGCCTTCCCCATTCCTCCCATCTGCCTTTAGTTTTCCCTTCCTTCATCCCGTCTCCATCTTCCCCCTTGTTCCTGCACGCCAAAAACGTGCCAAATTCCCCCCTCGGCTCCGCTGGTGACTTTTGGGGGGCTGTTTCCAAGAACCAAGGAGCCGACACGTCCCTGTCCCACTCCCAGGGATGTGGGGGGACACTCCGAGTGTGGTGGGGTCCCAAACCCACCTCCTGTGCCAGCCCAGCTCTGTGTGAGCCTTAATAATTACACTGACGAGTCAATAACAATTAGGCCTAACAGCCACTCAGCAGAATTGACGCAAATTATTTTAATTTTATGTTTCTATCGATGAACTTTTCCAGGTTGGCACCTTCTCCCCCATTCCCAGCCCCCCACTTCCAGGGCACACTCCCAGATTAGGGGATCACTGCTGGGGACTCCACTGGCCTCTTCCCACATCCTTGCTCCACAAATCCAGAGCTGGATTTGGGTGACGGTGAGAGCAGGAGAGGGTGTTTGTGCATGGGCAGCTTTCTTCTCTCAGGAGAAAAGCCTCTGCTCTTCCAGGGAAGGTGGTTCCCAGTTGCTCCTGAGGCACAGCCGGAGGGGAGAGGATGGGTCCAGGCTTTGTTCCAGAGAGCTGAGTGCAGCCTCCTTGCTACAACACCATTTTTAGGATATTTTACACACATGTATTCTCGTTCATGGCGTGGATGCATCGCCTCAGCTTGGGCTGGTATTGTGTCAGATTTTTTTCACGCCATTCTATACAATTGACCCACTTGATACATTTATATTATGTAGAAATTATAATGACTGTAATCCAAATGATGCCTCAAAAGCAAAGCTTTTCATGTCTAAGCTGTCTGAAGTGGGCTCATATGGGAAATGCAGCCACAGTCCCGTAGGTTCAGGCTCTGTGCTGGGGATTTGCAGCACCTCCAGCCCTCCCAGCAGCCAGAACCAAACCCTGGTGCCGCACCCCAAGCAGGGAAAAAAGCACAGGTAATTTTTTGTCATGCTGCCTGATGGTCAGTGAATGATTCCTGGGAGTTTTTTCTTTCCTGTTTACAGGACTGAGCCATTCATGAATGGCATGACCTGCTCCACATCCCCTGGGACTCTGCAGAGCTCCACCGTCCGAGCAGTGACCCTCGAGCTGTGGTCATCGAGTCTCCCACCCGTCCCACGAGGGAGCCCTGCAGAGACTCATTCCTGTTCCTTTCCTCCTCCTGCCTCTTGGGGTGTTTTTCCCCGTCTCGGCGCTGGGAGCTGGCCCTGCTCGGCTGTAAATTGCCGGCATCCCGGCACTGCTGACCTGCATCTTTTCTCCTCTCCTGTCATTAGGGCGAGGCAGCCCATTCAGTGGGTGACAGGTGCTCAATTGCTCTTAAGTGGCTCCCAGATAATTGGGGAGGTCTTTAGCTACTTGTAACTTCCAATAATAAACAATAGAGAGAGGGGGAAATATCCACACAGAGCACTTAACTGATGGCCTCGTTGTCAAAACTGCATTAGGGCTCTTCTTCTTCCCGTGGGCCAGCCCCGGGCCATCGCCTGGATGACACTGTGCCACCCTGACAAGCGGGAGCCACCTTCTCGCTGTCACCTGGAGCCGGTGGATGATAAAGGATGAGACCCCGAGTTCAGCCCCACCTCTGCTGGGATTTGGGGGGGCTGTGTGCAGAGGTTTGGAGGTTTGTGAAACCCTCTTGGGGGCTTTTGTTTGGGTGGAGGGGGTGCAGGTGCAAATCTCAGATCCAAAAGCCAAGTTTTACATCTCAGGAATTGCTGCTGCAGCAAAAGCTGATCTCACATCCCCTGTGGTCAGCACAGTTTGCACCTGGCTGGGCAGGATCTGATCTTGCCCCATCCCTGGAAGTGTCCAAGGCCAAGCTGGACAACCTGGCCCAGTGGAAGGTGTTCCTGCATGTGGCAGGAGGTGGAATAAGATGGGCTTTAAGGTCCCTTCCAAACCAAACAACTCCATGATTCCATGAGCTGTTCTTCAGCTCCAAACCAGGGAGTTGCTTCTGCCCACTCTGAGCCAACTGCAGCCAATCCCTGGTGGGGTCCCTCTGCTCTGAGTAAGGATCTTCCCATCCCAAAAGCAGCTGAGAAAGGGCCTTTTCCCAAAGCTCCTCCATGGCTCTGCAAGGAGATCAGTCCATGGACCTTCCACCCGTCAGGTGTTGCTGCTGGTGGAAGCCTCATCCCTGGCAGGGGAAAAAGCAGGAAAATGGGATGGACCCCTGCAAAACTGCTCAGTTCGGGTTTAAAACTGCAATTCCCTCAAAAAGAAGCTCTCAAAAAC
>VXBB01011127.1:4568-20743 GCA_013399915.1 Illadopsis cleaveri | reverse complement strand
GGCGGAGCGGGGGCGGCGGCGGAAGGAGCCGCGGGGGCCGTGGGATCGCAGCTCCACCGGGGGCTCCGGGTCCCGCCTGGCCTGCAGGTGGATCTTCTGCAAGGACATGCGGGGATCGGGGCTGGGGACATCTCCCAGGAGAGCCCTCAGCCCAGGGGGGACATGAAGGGAGCACAGGGGCACCTCCACCAGGGCACGGTTTGGCTCCCAGCTCTACAATGACCTGATTTTCCATGGGGATGAGGAGTGTGGGGATTCTCCTGGGGATCTGCAAAGCTCATGGAGCTCTGGGGCACAGTGCCAACCCCTGCTCCCACACGGGTTGTGGACACCTCCCAGGCAAGCCCTCAGCCCAAGGTGGGACACACGGTAAGCACAGGGACACCCTCCACCAGGACAGGGTTTGGATCCCAGCTCCACCACGATCTCCTTTTCCATGATGGGACGAGGGATGTGGGGACTCTCCCAGGGGGCTGCAAAGCTCACAAAGCTCTGGAGCACAATCTCAACCCCTGCTTCCACCTGGGACTCTTTTGAAGGTATAACCCACAACCCTGGTGGGGGTGAGCTCCACCAAGGCTGGGGTGGCACCAGGACCTGCACCAGACCCCAGGTACTCCTGGGGGCTCCTGGAGGACAATTCCTCCCTGCAAGCAAAAGCAGACCCTCTCCAAGAGCTGGATCAGGTCTCTTGGCCCAGCCCCCTCTGCGGGGCCATGGAACAATTTTGGGAGAGGCCCCTAGAGTCAGAGTTGGTGCCAGTGTCATGAAGGACCACCACGAGTGGGACCACCAAGGAGAGGTGACATGTCCCAGCACTACAGTCCAGGCTTCCGTGGGGAGCCTCCCCTTGCCATCCATCACCAATCCCAGACACCAGCAGTGGTGGGAAGCAGGACCTGCCCCTGGCAGCCCCCCCAGCCCTCACCTGCTGGGTGGTGGCTCTGCCCAGGATGGCACGGAAGGCACGGACAGTGAGCGAGGGGAGGGTGCTGACCACCAGGGACAGCAGGACCACCAGCAGGACATAGGGGTCAGTCAGGGCATTCCAGCTGGCATCTGTCAACACAGAGATGATGTTTGGGGAGAAAAGGTGCAGAGGGCAGAGGGAACAAGTGCTGGGGAACAGGCCCCCAGCCAGGAAAGTGCTGAGGGCTCTAAAGGGGAGATGGCACCTAAACTGGAGTTCAGAGTCAAGACAGCAGTTCAAGAAGTGGCAACGAGGAGATGATCTACAGGGTGGGAAACAGCTCCTAGCACAGAGGCCAGGGGAGGGAAGGGCCATGGGGATCTCCAGGGCACCTCACCTGGGAAGGGGAAGATGGCAGGGGCTATCCTGAAGGCATCAGCACTTTGGGTCAGGAAGGAGAAGAGGCAGAAGAGGAGCAGGCTGGCTGTGACCATCAGGAAGGACAACACTGTCCAGTACTGAGTGTCCAGGACAATCTGTGGCGACACGGGCAGAGTGGGCAGAGCACACAGTCTCATGAGGGCTGTGGTGACCCTCTTCCATTCTGCTGGTGCTTTGTCCAAATTCCTCCTCCATCCCAGGGAGATCATCCCCCAGCCATAAAGCCACTGGCGATAGTGCCAGAGCCCAGGGAGCCTAAAGATCTGCAGTGGGTCAGGATGAGGAAGAGCAGATCAGTGCTCACCTCCACGAAGACCGACAGCAATGCTGACAGGGCCACTGTGACAGAGAAGGACTCGTAGTCACCCACAGCCTTGGTGCCAACGTGGTCCTCAAAGGCCCAGAGCGCCATGTAGAAGCTGATGAGGGAGGTGCCCACCCCGTGCAGGAGGGTGACACCAAAAACACGGTAATTGAAGAGCTCGTCCTGCTGCCCGACCACGTAGAGCTCAGGGAATTCCAGGCTCTTCTTGGCACTCACGTCCTGCCGGGAGAGAATCCCAGAGGGAATGCAGGGATTGGGGAGGGAGAGAATCCCAGAGGGAATGCAGGGATTGGGGAGGGAGAGCATCCCAGAGGGAATGCAGGGATTGGAGAGGGAGAGAATCCCAGAGGGAATGCAGGGCCTGGGGGAGCAGGATGGGGCCGCCCCACCCCACACACCCTCTGGGAGAGCTGCAGTGGGTCCCTCTGCCCAGTGGCTCTGGGGTGACTGAGGACAGGCACCCCAGGACTGAGGGTGAGCTCCAAATGCCCAGCGAGCTGCCAATGCCATGTCCTGGCACAAAGGGCTGTGGAGATGGGTGCAGTGACTGCTGGGCTGATTCCCACCTGCCGAGGGTGGCCCAGGGCTGGGTGAGCCCGGGGAAGCCATACCTGCTCCAAAAGGCCCACAGACAGCACGGGGTAGACAGTGTAGAAAATATTGTAGAGTGCAATGAACCAGCCCTCATAGAGAGGCTAGAAGGGAACAGGGAGAAGCTGTGAGTTTGGAGGTGCTTTGGAAAGACTCACAAAGGATGTGCAGCCCCAAGACACTCAGATCCAAGCATGGAAATTCCCTTGGACTTGCCCCATCCCTTGCATCAGCCCCACACTGTCTGTGGGGTCATGCTGCAGACAGAGGTGGGGCTGGAGTTCCACATGTTCCCATGTGATGATGGCCCTTGGGATAAATGCTCCCATTTTGGAGGAAACCAACTTAATGCACATCCGATCCTGCATCTGTCCAAGACTGAACTGCAGCTCACTGGGAGATCACAAGTTTCCCCAGGGTGCTTTCCCAATCCAGCCAGGTAAAAAGCAGATAACTGGTGCAGATAAGCAGTTGTGTCCCAGTCAGGCAAACACAAGAAATTGGACACAGCGAGGGAGAAAAGGGGACCAAGGTGGTGATGTGAACACGGGTCCTCCAGTCCCAGGCACAATCCCTGCAGGGGATCCTGAGCAGGGGGAGTTGTAACTCTGGTGTAGACACCTCCACAGGATGGATGCGACCCCTGCACCCCTCACCTGGGCCGTGAATCCGCTGTGGAAAGCGAACCACACCTGGGCCAGGAGGCCGGCGAAGGTCTTGTAGAAGAAGTACCGTAGGAACTTGCAGATGCGCAGGTAATTCCAGCGGCCGTGCACGAGCAGCAGGCGCTGCAGGAAGGAGAACTGGGCCAGGGCGTAGTCACTGCACTGCACGGCCTGCAGCCCCTCCAGCCCGCTGATGCCCACCCCGATGTCCGCGGCTGCGGGGGGCAAATGCACACAGGGAGCTTTGGGGGGAGCTGGGGGATTGATTTCCCTGTGGGTTGTCCCCAGGAATGTGAATCCAGGAGTGACAGACAAAGGGAACAAGCCCCCTCTCATCCCATGTCCTGGATATTCCAGAGCACAGCCCCGTGCCAGTGCTGCTGGGAGGGACAGGGATGGCTCTGCCAGCTGCCCACCTTGGGGTTTGAAGGTTCATCAAGGTTCATCCCCAATGCCAAAAGCACGTGGGCCACCCTGCACTTGTCTCAGGTTGGTCCCTGTCCTGTGCCTCCCGCTCCCCTCCCAGCACAGCAATGTGGGGAACAGGTTTGGGGCTTCCCCTCCCAGTTCCTCACCCCAAAGGGGAAGGTGAGGTGGTGGACATGGCAAATGGGGCACCACCATCACCAGTGGGACACACCAATGGAACCCTGACCTCCCCCTGCCCGAGCCTCACTTTTGATCATGTTGACGTCGTTGGCCCCGTCCCCGATGGCCAAGGTGATGGCCTTCTTGTGCTTCTTCACCAGCTGCACCATCAGGGCTTTCTGCTTGGGGGTCACCCTGCAGCAGATCACGGCCTGGCAGCTGGTGGCCAGGTCCACAAAGGCCTTCTCCACCAGACCTCCCTCATCCTGGGAGGCCTTGGCCCCATCACAGCACAGCCACCGCCACGGCCACCCCTTCTTCTCCTTCAGCACCTCTCCCGTGTGCAGGATTTTGTCCTTGGGGGAGAGCACAGGTGGCTGGGACCTCACCCACAGCCCTCAGAGCCCTCAGCTCCTCAGCAATGCTCTTAAATGCCCCAAAAGAGTGACTCTGGTGTTCTCCAAGTTCATCACAGAGCAGGTGCTGTGACCATGAGCCCAGTATGTCCCAGTATGACCACGAGAGCTTGTGATCACCACCCAGCCTGTGTCACCCAGAACACTGGGCAGCTTTGGTCAAAGCTCCCAACACCAAATGCTCCGTGCAAGGTTGTTCTCCTCTCCACCCTTCATCCCCCAGCCCCAGATGGGCTTTTCCCACCTTTTGGGCAGGAGGAGCACCACATCCTACAGGGGCTGGTGCCACCCAGGACCCTGATACCAGCAGGGTAGGGACAACCATCAGGCAGGGAGCAGAGAACAGCACCCAGGTGCCACCTTACCAGGAAGTCCCCGCTGATGATGATGGCTCTCTTGTGGCACGGAGCCTCTGGGCGCCGCTGGGAGAGGTGACGGCTGCACGGGGTGTCCCCGCTGCCACTGAGGTTGTTGTTGCTGTCCCAGTAAGCCTGGAGGATCTCACTGTGGGAGGAAGGGGGGTTGGACATGAGCTGGGGACACTGGGAATGCTGGTGAGACCTACAATGGGGCTTGGTCCACCCCAAGCTAGGGAGATGGGACCTGGTGGGAACAGGAGGAACAAAGAAGAGATTCATTGATATCAGAAATCAGCCTGGTTTGGAGGCTGGAGAGAAGCTTAAACCCTTTCTGGTCAAAGCCAAAGAAGAGTGTGGGGTGGGAGAAGAAACAGGTGAGGAGGCCTGGAAAAGCATCAGATGAAGACCATGGACATCCAGGCTGGTACAGAGAAGGAGAAGCACCTCTGGCTGAGCTGAGTTCTGCCCACCCTGCCCCAGTTCCTCTGCACTGGAGTCAAAGCCAAAGGGACAGCAATGTCCTGAGCCAAGAGGTGATGATTCCTCACCTGACCTCCTTCTCCTCCAGGATCTCCATGTCGTCCGTCAGCAGCCTGCAGGCGTAGCCGATGTTCACTGCAGTCTCTGCAACACCCAGCTGTCAAAGGTCCCCCAGCCCAGGGCAGCCCCCAGCCCATGGCTCCAAGAGCCCTTGGTGGGCAGCAGCTCCTTCCCCTGCCTCAGTTTCCCCTGACAGGTGGGATGTGCTGCTATTGGAGAGTAAAGGGAGCAGCAGGACCAGTTCCTGCCCACTCCCAGTGGCCCTTCTCCTCTCTGGTCCTGGTAAGGGGAGAAGCTGAAATGTGTTGGGGGAGGCTAGGGGTGCCTCCACTGACCTTGTTTGTCTCCTGTCAGCACCCACACTTTGATGTTGCCCAGTTTCAGCAGCTGGATGGTCTCGGGGACTCCCTCTTGCAGCTTGTCCTCGATGGCCGTGGCCCCGAGCAGCTGGAGGGGGTGACTGGGTGTCATGGCACGGGGCAGGGCAGGACACGGAGGTGGGAATCACCCCTGGATCCAACCAGCAGCCCTTGATGGGGGTAGACACAACCTGACAGCTACAGCTTGACACCGCAGTATCCACTGGCATGTCACAAAGTCACCCCTCGGGGAAAACCCCCCTGTCCTCCCACCCAGAGAATGGGTGCTGGGTTGGACTCTTCTCCTCATTCTGGAGAGCCAAACCACCCATGCCTGCCCCCAGGGGCACAGACTCCTGACCCCAGCCCCATCCCACCTGCAGGTTCTGCTCCATCTCCTCGTAGAGCCTGTCCAGCTCCTGGGCACGGTCCTGCAGCAGCACCGCGGCCTCGCGGTGCCTCCGGCTCCAGGCACGGAACTCGGCCTCGCTCACCTCCCTGCTGGCCACGCACAGCGTCCTCAGCGTCTCCTCTGCAAAGCGCTGCCGGGAGGAGACATCAGGCCTCTCCTCCCTCCCCAGGATCACTCTCACAGCACCAGGGCATCACCCCAGGCCAGCCATGGGCAGAGCCAGAGACACTCCAGGACCTGGGCGTCTCTCTCTGACTTCCCTCATCCCACAGCATCCCCACGAGCACCCTTGGATGCAGCTGGTCCATGCAGAACACCAAAGGTGGATTCCATGCCCTCTTATCCCCATCCCACATGCAGGTGAGGCTCTTAGAGCAGGAGGCAGAACCAAAATCCCCAAGGCAGAGGGAGGAAGAGCAGCAGGGCACTGACTGCAGGACACCCAGCCCAAAGCCAGCAGGAGGGGAACAGTCCCGTCACCCCAGGCTGGTGTGGGACTCACATCCAGGGCCCGCTCCGTGAGGGTCTCCTTGGGCCCTCGCCTCCGCAGCCGCTCCAGGATGACGGTGTCAGCGCCCTTGGTGTAGAGCCGGATGGTGCCCTGGGGGTCTCGCACTGCCATGGAAGGGAAGGACAGCTTTAGGTCCCTCAGAGATGGCTCCTGCCCATCACTGTCCCTGCACAGTGGCCACACCGGCCCGTGCTGGCCCCCAGAAGGCACCACAGGGCTCAGCGGTGCTTTTCCATCTGCGGCCATGGGAAGCACAGGAATATCCCCAGATCTGCACCACCACAGGGCACGATCAGGGACTGTCAGTCACACAGCTCCTCTCAGCCCTGGATTTACTTCCTCTCTCTTGGCTGCTCAAACCCTTCTCGGCTGCCTCGACCACGGTGAGCAAATCCTCAGGGATGACCAGGATGACCCTTAGGAGCCTGGTGCCAGCTGTGGCCACCTGCAGCCATCCCAGTGCCATCCCTCATAGGGCTGAGCACAGAGGGGACCCTGGAGGGACAGCCCACCCCACTCACCCAGGACTGACATCCTCCTGCGGTCGCTGTTGAAGTCCAGCATGGCCAGCACCTCGTACGTCCTGGTCCTGCCCAGCTCCCTGATGGTGATGCTGTCCTGTGTCCGGGCCAGGAAGACGTAGCCCAAGTTCCTGGCTGCCAACACCAGCGCTTCCTCATCCGGGGAGGCTGCCTGGTAAACCAGCTGGTCTGCAGGAGAGGAGCAGGGATTGCACACACAGACTCCCAGCCAAACCACACTGGGACAGCTGCAATGCCCTGTTCTTGCCCAGCAGAGCTGTGACACTCTGCAGCCTGAGCTACCAGGCTGGGGAAACTCAGTCCTGCTTGTCTTATCTGGAGAGGGACTGGGGACAAGGGATGGAGGGACAGGACACAGGGAATGGCTTCCACTGCCAGAGGGCAGGGCTGGATGGGATGTTGGGAAAGAATTGTTCCTTGTGAGGGTGGGCAGGCCCTGGCACAGGGTGCCCAGAGCAGCTGTGGCTGCCCCTGGATCCCTGGAAGTGTCCAAGGCCAGGTTGGACAGGGCTTGGAGCTCCCTGGGATAGTCAGACACTTTAACCCACAAGTATCCCTGCCATGGCAGGGGTGGCACTGGATGAGTTTTGAGGTCCTTCCCAACCCCAACCATTCTGGGATTCTATGATCCCTTTTGCTCCATTGCCTCAGGCAGGATTATCCTCCTTGTGCTTCAATTCCCACTCATTAGCTTTAAAACACGCCCAAACACAAACCCATGACACAGGGACAGTGGCACGAGCTGTCCCCGGGCTCTCACACCCCCTGCTCCTCACAGCTGAGCTTTGCTGGGCTCACCAAACCCACCACGGCCCCACAGCCCCGAGGGGCAGCTCGACCCACCACCCCTGTCCTCCACCATGACGGTGTGGCAGAGGGCCAGCAGCCTCAGGAACTCCCTCAGCACCGGGTCATTGTCCCTCTGGGCGGCCTCCAGCAGTGTCACATCACAAACATCCAACTTCTGCTCCCCAGGGTGCTGCCAGGTCAGCCCCGAGCCCTGCAGGAGGCACAGGCAGGATGCAGAGGCTGAGCACAGGGCTCTGTGTCCCCAGGAGTGCCGGAGATGTGACACAGTGGCACTCTGCTGGCACAGAGGCTGAGCCCAGCCCTGCACTGCCCACACCAAAGGGGGTGAGTGTGAAACAGCTGGGGATGAAAAAACCCTAAAAATCTGAACTGCATCATTTTATAACCCCTGTTCCTTTGTCCTGAATGGCAGCTGAGGAGGGGCAAACTCGCCAGGCCCCTCTGAGAGCCTGGACCCTGCTGGGAGCCAGCTGAGCTCCTCAGCACCAGGCTGTGCCTGGTGTCACCAGTGTCACCAGTGACGGCCCCGGGGCACCTGGGAGGGGGAACTTACTCACCGGTGGCTGTTTGTTCTCATGGCCTGTGCCTGGACCTGCCAAAATAAAAATAATCCAGTTAATAGATGGCTGACAGGAGGCTTAGAGCAGCTTCTCTGGAGTGACTCCTGCTCCTGCTGGCCAAAAAACCAGCAAAAAGGCACCAGTTCAGCATCTGCTCAGTGTCAGACTCCACTGGGATATCCAGGCCTCACTTTTTTGGCTTTTTGTTCAAATTTTCACCATGATTTTAATGGTAAAAATTCACGCCTACTTTCAGCTGCATTCCCTGGGAGATTCTGCATTTGGCCAAAGACTGCTGGAATTAGGGAGATGCTGCTCCACAGAGGTGGAATGTGCTACACCAGGCAGGGAAAATTTGGCTTGTTCCTGCCTAAAAGCTTTGCTAGGTTTTTTTGGCCCTCCTTTTTGCCTTTCTCACTGTCCATTTGTCTCAAGCACATGATACTTATCTCAGGAAAACAGGGTTAAAGCTTGGGTCTGCCCTGCTCATTAAATGTCACTAATTAAGCATCATGATGGCTCCCAAAGTGAGCCAAGAGCTGGAGTAAGTACAGCAATGAGAGGAGGAAGGACTCGGCAAGTTTCAAGGTTTTATGGGGAAAACCAAACAGAATCATTAAAAATAATAAATTTTTAAATGTTAAAAAAAAAGGTTAAAAAAACCCAAAAAACCTCCAAACAGACAAATAAAATAAATTACATATATTCATTCTAAGTAAACAACTTAAGGACAATGACAATCTCCTCGCCTCCTCCACAGGTCACCTGAAAGCCTCAAAATGCTCAGATTTGGCAACCAAGCTGGAGATTCCCTAGAAAATGATGAAAAGAAGAAAAGCAACAGCTCCTTTTTCTCTACAAGACTTTAAAACAAAAGCCCATGGGCTCTCCTGGCCCCTCTCCCATTTTTCCTCTGCCTGAGCCAGCACCAGCTCACGATTCCAGGCAGGATCTACCTCACCCACACCGTGTTTGGTGGAGCTGCCCCAGGCTCCTGCCCCAGGCTCCTGCCCCAGGCTCCTACCCCAGGCTCCCTTGTTTATCAGGGAAAACTTTGCTGATCTCAGCTGAGTTGGGGCCATGAAAGCTCTCCCATGCTGAGGCCAGGGCTGTGCCCTGACCCCGTGTGCTGGGAACACCAGACCGGTGGGACCTCAGGAGTGGTGGGCCCTGAAACATGGGGGGTGAGGACAAGGAGAACTCCTACAGCACCACCTGCACCACCAGCACCAACCCACCTCAGGAGGGGTGGAAAGAACCAGCTCCAGGCTCATCTGAGCCCCTACAAACCTATCCCAGCCCGGGTTACCATAGATGGTCCCGTTGACGCAGCACTTCTTGAAGCTCATGATGTTCTGTGTCAGGGTGCCCGTCTTGTCAGAGAAGATGTACTCGATCTGGCCCAGCTGGTCGTTGAGGCTGGTGCTCCTGGCCTCAGCTGGGATGTCCTTGGCACCATAATACATCTCCAGATCCCAGTTAATAAAACAGCTGTTCACCAGGTAGATGAATTCAAACCTAGGGAGTCCAGGAGGAGAAAGCAGGCAGAAGGAGGTGGTGTTCCTCACAGCCCAGGGAGACTGAGGACCTGACACAGGAAGGAAAGGCAGGGGCAGGTCCCCACCTTGATCCTCCTGCTCTGGGCTTGGGGGAAGCCAGAGGGTTTTCATTGCTCGTGGCCAGGCTTCCAAAAAACTCATCACCCACTGGGTCCCCTCTGGAATTCTGGCCCTTGGTGACCAAATTCACAGATGTGAAGGTCCAGTGAAGGGCCCAAAAGTTTGGAAACAGCTTTTTCCAACGTAAATTGTGATTGCTGCCTGCATAGAGCAGCTGTGCCCTTCTCCTCCCCCATCCTGCTGGTGTCCATAGCAACCCCAGGAACATCTCAGATCCTGCTCCCAAGGAGCTGCACCTTCCTCAGAGCCATCCTCAGCCCACGATTCCCAACACCAGCCCAGGGCTTGGATCCCTGTTCTGCTTTTCCCCTGGGAAGGTCTCAAAGCACATCCTTGGTGTTTGTAGGATACACACCCCATCCACCCTTCCCCCCTCCCAGCTAAGGGAGCACCTGGGAATGCCCTGGGCCACACCCTGGCCCTCAGTGCAGCCTCATTTTGGGGCCATGACCCAAGTTCCAGGTGAGGGGTGAGGGGTGAGGGCAGGGGTGGGTGCTGAGCCCTGAGCCCTGCCAAGCTCCGTGGTCCTTACGTGATGTACATGGACATGGGAATGATGACACTCAGCAGGATGGTGAAACCCCAGAAGTTGAGGAAGGCCTGCTGGGCAGGGCTCGTGTGCTTGTAGAGGGCAGCCAGGTACCCGTGCTTCTCCTGGAATGTCCTGGCCCAGAACCCAGAGGCGACGGCGAGGCCCAGGGATGTCACCAACAGCACCAGGAAGATCTGGGGTGGGAAACCAGCATGAGAATGTCCCAAGATGAGAAAGTCCCGGGATCACAGAGCCCACCAGGCTCTCCTCTAGAAGGCTCCAGGGAGAACTCAGAGCCCCCTCCAGGGCCTAAAGGGGCTCCAGGAGAGCTGGAGAGGGACTGGGGACAAGGGATGGAGGGGCAGGACACAGGGAATGGCTTCCACTGCCAGAGGGCAGGGCTGGATGGGATGTTGGGAACGAATTGTTGGCTGTGAGGGTGGGCAGGCCCTGGCACAGGGTGCCCAGAGCAGCTGTGGCTGCCCCTGGATCCCTGGCAGTGTCCCAGGCCAGGCTGGACAGGGCTTGGAGCAGCCTGGGACAGTGGAAGGTGAACCTGCTCATGGCAGGGGTGGCACTGGATGGGCTTCGAGGTCCCTCCCAACCCAAACCACTCTGGGATTCTCTGATTCTCTGAACATGTTAAACCCAAGGTATTTTGGGCCAAATACTGTAAGATGAAGAAAAGCAGCACCACCCAAGCAAGAGGCCTCTCATGAGGAGCCCTGTGAGGCGCCCCAGGAGAGGGCAGAGGTGTTTGCACCACACCCACCACGATCACCAGCCGATCCATCAGGTGGTCCAGTTTGGTTTTCTTCCGCTTGATCTTTCCACAGTTCCTCA
The DNA here is from genome assembly GCA_013399915.1 of Illadopsis cleaveri. Taxonomy (NCBI): domain Eukaryota; kingdom Metazoa; phylum Chordata; class Aves; order Passeriformes; family Timaliidae; genus Illadopsis; species Illadopsis cleaveri. The sequence goes on along the minus strand of VXBB01011127.1, from coordinate 9,660 downwards.
TGATTTTGGAATCAAACCCTGGGCGAGAAACATTTCCCAAGTAAAAAATGCGAGTCCCCAGAAGGTTCACCTGCAGGCCAGTGAGGCTCCTTCCCTCCACAATGACACCTCCCCTCTCCTGAAGAGCCCAGAGGAGACCCTCTCTCTGTCAGTGTCCATCAAGCCGTGGCTGCACACTCCAAATTGTGATGCTCGAGCAGCTCTCACCCCACAGCCCCCCATGGCCCAGCCCTGAGCTGCACTGGGCAGGTGGGATGTGGGATGAGGTGCAGCCGGGAGATAACCCGGGATGATGAGGAGAGGTTTGGTACCACCTCCCCTCCCACCGGCGATCCCAACACCACCAGGACACACCGCGGCAGCTCCTCTGCCCTGTGCCAGGTGGGAATGGCACCCGCCGCTGNCCCCCCTGCCCGGTGCCAGCGGGGAATGCCCCCCGCCGCTGCTGGAAGCGCTCGGGCAGCTTCAAATCGCGGTGATGCCGGGGAATCCTGGCCCGGCCCGGCCCGGGCAGGGACACTTGCCTGCGTAGAGCACCAAGCCGTGGCAGAGGGCGGTGTTGCGGACGCGGCAGCCCCGCAGCAGGATCCGCTCGCTGTCCAGGGCGTGGGCGCGGCCCCGCCAGCGCAGGGTGCCCGTGAAGGTGTGCATGCGGCTGTTGGGCTCCTCGCACGTCACTCGCCCTGCACGGGAAGGTCAGGGGACAGAGAGAACCTCCCTCCCTCCNGGGACGGTCAGGCGACAGAGAGAACCTCCCTCCCCTCTCAGCCCCACCTGTCCCCCCCAAAGAGGGGTGCTGGGGCCTCTCGGGGAGACTCGGGGTTTGTCTCTAGGCGGGATTTGGATGGCTCAGGTTAAGGCTGAAGGAGGTGCTGGGAGGTTGGTCAGTGCAGGAACCTTGCTGGGCTGGAGGAGGTACAAACACAACCCCCTTCATTCCCAAGGCCTTGGAGAGGGGAGCTCTGCACCCTGTGGAGGAGCAGCAGGGGCTGAGCTCAAGTTTGGGAAGCAAGAGCTTGGTTCCAGTGGGAAAATCAAGATCCAGGGCAGGGGGAAGGTGCACAGCCCTGGTGGATCCACTGCAGAAATGATGGGAAGAGCCTCCCCACGAGGCCTTTGGCTGCCAGCCTCTTGTTGGACTGATGGGGACAGGGGATCAGAGAATTCCCCAGGCTGAATCCATCCCACCCCAGTGGGATTGGCCACATCCCCCCCACCCAGCAGACTCACCATCAAAGGCAGCCATGCTCTCCTCACTCCCCAGCTCCTGGTGGGTGACCAGAAGGGCCTGTCTGAACTTCAGGTTTGTTTCCCTGTGAGCAGGAGCCAGGGAAAGGAAAATAAAACAACCCTGTGGGGTGACAGAGCTGTTCATCCTCCTGTTGGGCCCATGGGACAGAGACAGCCATTAATTATCAGGTAATTACACAAGGGGTGGCAGTGAAATGCCAGAGAAGGACCTGTGATGCCACACGCGGAGCACTCGTGCAGGAAGAGCCCTGGCCCAGGGACCCTGCCATTAAATCATCCTGCACAGGGAGCGGGGAGGACAGGCTGGGAGGGAGCTGGGAGATGGAGACACTGGCCTGAGGTTGCCAGGTGCTCTGTGGAACCCTCACCAGAGCCTTTGGACTCCCATTTTCAAAATTTGTGGGTCAAATCCACATTTCTGGGGTGTCTGCAGGTTTGGGTTTTGGAGGATCCAAAACATCCTGTGGTTTCCCTGAACCCTCCCAGCACTGGTGGGTCCCCAAGACCAGAGTCTCTGTCCCCCTATGGCCTGAGGGGTCCCTGTCCCTGTCCCTGTCCCTGTCCCTGTCCCTGTCCCTGTCCCTGTCCTCACCCATCAATGTCAGCCGTCTCCACATAGCACAGGCTGCTGGGCTCGGAGCTGCACAGCAGGAGCAGGTCAGCCTTGAGGAACAAAAAAAGGAGGAGAGAGCACCTGGATGAGCCCCTGGTCATGGATCCCCGCAGGGCACAGGCAGCTCCGGGCACCCTCACCGGGACCACGCTGTCCTTGCGCAGCCGCACGATGTCCCCGACGCGGATGTCGCGCCACTGCTGCCAGCGGAACCTGCGGGGGGTCAGGGGGGTGCCTTAAGTTTTAGTTTTCATGTGTTTCAGATTCTGTGCTGCCCAGGGGTGCAGTTCTGAGCTCACATTCAGCGTCACTCAGCTCTGCACAGGGTAGGGAGACAAAACAAATCCTTTTCCTGCTGAGCACCAAGGACAACTTTCAGGCCCAACAGCACAAACAAGGGTGGCTGAGGGGAGGAACAAGAAGGATGGGACCTCACAGCCTGGAGCTGGAATTGGACAATTAAACCCCAAAATGCAAATGGACCAAAACTTATAAAAGTGTGAGACCTCATGACTGGTCAGCCATTTTGTGACCATTCTTAGTCCACCTTGGGTGTAGCCCTGGCCAGGCTCTGTCCTGCCCAAGGTGTATCCTAAAGGCCTTTCAATAAATACCTACTTAATTCTCTAGCTCTGCCCAGTCTCTGTTTCAGGTCAGCCTTCTCAAGGCATCAAGGGGACAACTGTTTGTCCCTGCAGAGCAGTGGGACTGGGGGCTGTGGGTGTTCCAGCCCATGCCTGTCTCCCAGATTCCTGGAGGATTTGGGTCTCCAGATTTTTGTGCCATCTTCAGAGGGCTGAGCACCGAGGGTGGCACAGGACCCGTGTGTCATATCCATGTCCCTGTACCTACAGGTGACAGGGACTTTCTGTACCCTGACCACAGGTGGGAAAAGCTCATCTCTCCCTGGAGCAGTGCTGAGCAGGATACACCTCTGTGGGTTGGATACGATGATCTGGAGGAATTCTGTGGCCAAGGAAAGCCTCCCCCAGCACATCACAGCAAATTGGGGCTTTTTAAAACCTGCTGCCCATGACTGGAACATGATCAATGCTACAGGAGGACTGTAGCACATTTTGGGAGGTGATGGGAGCCTGCAGAGCCCAGGACAGTCCCACCAAACCCCTTCTCAGCTGCTCAAGGGTTCTCAGCACTTTAGCTGCTCCATTGTTCCACAAGAGTGTGGAAAACACAGGCACAGCTTCCCAGAGCCCCTCACCTCTTCCCAGCCAGGATTTCACAGGGCCTGCTGTTGATGTTCCTGTCACTGCGGTGACGGCCCTGCACACAGGAGAGACAGAGAGGCCCAGGCATGGACACGGGCCGTGCCAGCTTGTCCTGTCCCACAAAAACAACCCCTTGATGCCACCACCTCCCTCCTCAGCCCCAGAGCTGCGTTCTGAGCCATGGGAAGATGTGTTCTGATGAGCAAAGAGGCTGAATTCCCCTCAGTATTTCTGAGGATCAGATTGGCACTACAGCCCGAGGTCAAGGTGTTGAAGATGGCAGAAATGGGTGTTTGGACCCCAAGAAGAGCAGCCGGGTCATCACATCTTTCCCAAGGGAAAATAACAAATGTGGATGTGGTGGAGTAGATGATGCCTCAGGACAGATGGATGGCAGCAGCTCCTGAGCTCCTCAGTTCAGGTGACAGCAAAGGGCCCCCCCTGCCACTGTCCCCAGGGCCACCCCCTCACTCACAATGTCATCGATGAGGTCTCGCAGCCCCCGCATGATGAGGAGGCAGCTCAGGGGGAACAGCAGAGTGTACCAGGGCAGCGTGGAGATCTCAGGGAAAGTCTGGAGAAGGAGAATTTTAAACCAGTGACACAACTCCTGTCCCACCTGGGGACATTGGGGTGACTGAGTGACTCCCTTGCTCCCAAGCCAGTGCCCAAGGGTGGCAGGAACCCATCCCAGAATCATCAAGTCAATATCTCTGTTACAGACACCTCTTTTGGTGGGTTTCCACCTCTTTTTGGGGCATGAAACGCTCCTGGGTCTCTGACTTTGGAGGGATGAATTTCTGTTTTGGTGTGGTCAATGTGAGCTTCGTCTACATGTGAACCAAACCCATTTTATACAATCAAGGAAAGATTTGGGTCGGGAGGGACATCAAAGCCCATCCAGTGCCACCCCCTGTCATGGGCAGGGACACCTTCCATTAGTCCAGGGTGCTCCAAGCCCTGTCCAGCCTTGCCCTGGACACTGCCAGGGATCCAGGGGCAACCACAGCTGCTCTGGGCACCCTGTGCCAGGGCCTCACCACCCTCACAGCCAACAATTCCTGCCCAATATCCCATCCAGCCCTGCCCTCTGGCAGTGGAAGCCATTCCCTGTGTCCTGTCCCTCCATCCCCTGTCCCCAGTCCCTCTCCAGCTCTCCTGGAGCCCCTTTAGGCCCTGCAAGGGGCTCTGAGCTCTCCCTGGAGCCTTCTCTTCTCCAGGTGAGCACCCCCAGCTCTCCCAGCCTGTCCCCAGAGCAGAGGGGCTCCAGCCCTTGGAGCAGCTCTGTGGCCTCCTCTGGACTGGCTCCAGCAGCTCCACATCCTCCTGATGTTGGGAGGTTTTAATTTAAATTAACCCCACTTAACACAGGTTAAACCCCTCAGAGTTCCCAAAAGACACCGAACACCACAGAAAAGCCTCATCCTGGGAAACTTTTTAGCCCGAATTCCCTGCTCTGAACTCCAGAGGAGCCTCCTTGGGCAGAGCCCTGGCACACACTTGGTGCTCCCGTGGTGCCCACCCCACCTGGAGGAGGATGACGAAGACGAAGTAGACGTTGGCCATGCGGTGGAACTGCTCATAGAGGTTCAGGGGCAGGAAGGTGAGCAGGTTGTACTTGGCTGTCCTGATGGCATTGCCCTGCAGGGGACAGGGGGGTCACAGCCACTGCCAGGGCAGCCCTGGGAAATCAGGGACCTGCTCTGCAAATGCCAAAACATCCTGGTGTTCTTAGGATTTCTCACAGCACGAGAGATGCCTTAAAAATTATCAAAGCCATAAGGGAAAACAAGGATTTATCAGATCCAAGGGCTGCATAAAATTGAGAACAAAATCATTTGCTTGTGGGTTTGTTCCCTATGTGGGCCATTCAACAAGAGTTGGACTCTTGGATTCTTGTGGGTCCCTTCCAACTCAAAATATTCTGTGATTCTGACTGTGATCTAAAGCCTGGCTCACTGACCTCCATGTTACTTAGCTAAAATAAAATAAAATAAAATAA
>VXBB01011053.1:3282-13532 GCA_013399915.1 Illadopsis cleaveri | reverse complement strand
AGAATAGCATTTGAATGCCTAACACCTTCCACTTTCAAGGTTGTGGTGTTTGTGGGTCCCTTCCAGCCCAGGACATTCCCTGATTCCTTGCCCCTCATTTTTGGGGCAATGTGGTTGTCCCACAGAGTTTGTGTGGTGGTGACATGGGACATGATCCTGGAATTGTCCCTGCCTGGTTTTGGTGGCCTCTCACACCCCTGGCACCTCTCCTGGTCTGGCAGGACCAGAGCACTGGGTGCTTTGTTTGAAAATAAACCTTGAGCTCTTTCCTTGGTGAGGTCTCACATGATGGTTGGCTCCAGTTTGTTCAGTCAGGGCTCAGGGATGGCAAAAATTCCTCAAAAAGAGCAAAACAATCACCCCTGAGTGACTGAGGGAGCAGGAGGGAGCTGCAGGACCAGCTTTGCTCACTGATGGTTTGGGTTGTGGTGGAACTGAGGCTGGACAAGATGAAGACAATCAAGTGGGGATTTATTACAGGCCTTCAATATTTATTTAATATTCAATAGTCAGTGTTTATTAAAGACCTTCAATAGATACACCTTGGGGCAGTCAGAGCCTCTGAGGGGACACCCAAATTGGACAATGATCATGAATTTTTCGCACAATTTTAAGTGTGTCCATTTACATCTCAGGGGTTAATCCTCCAATTACAGCTTCAGGTAATGAAGCAATTTCCCTCCAGTTTGCTCCCCTGCCATAACTCACTTCTGTTTATTCTGTTTATTCTTTTTGGGGCCTGAGGCTGCAGAGTGCCCTTGAACTTCAGGCCCAGAGAGGAATTGTTTTGTCTGCCCCAAGTGCAAGGACAGTGACAACACTCGATGTGGAGTTCAGAGTTTTGCACTGAAGCAGTGCAGGATTTGGAAAACAGAAATGCTGGAAGTGAAGGCATCCCCTGGGGTGCTGGGCCATCAGCTCCTGGCTCCCTGTCCCCCTCCCAGGCACCTGCAGAGCTCTCTGCACACGCAGAGTCTGGGATCAAAGCCCTCCACGGCGCTGGCAGTTGTGCATCCTGCCAAATTAGGGAAAACCCACGTTTGCCTCGACTTGCTCCTTGCTTTTCCCCCACCATTCCTGTTCTGACTTGGAGCCCACATCCCCTGCTGTGCCTCTGGTTCCTTGCAGGGGCTCCAGGAGGATGGAAAAGCCAATCCCCCATCCCTGCTGCAGGACTGAGCGCTGTCCTTCCTGTGGGTGCAAACCCCCTGCTCCTTCCTCCTGCTTCGTTATCATTTATGGCTAAAAAAACTGTCTGATGGCAATGCCAGCAGAATTCCTGATGGGGAAAGGCAAAACCTTGGTGTTGTTAACAGAATTGGAGAGTTGGTTCATTCCTGATCTCATTTCCCAGCTTTTATTGCTGTGTCTGCAGTTGATTTGATGTGAAATTTGGCCGTGCTGCTTTTTGTTTCCACAGTCCTTTCTGGTTTTTATTTTTAATCCATATTAGCTAGGGCCTGTCCTCTCTTGTGTTTGGTGATTTCTATTCCGTTGCTTCAGTCGTTCCCTGTGAAATTAATCCTGTGGACTTCAAAGGTGTCTCCCTGCCGTGAACAAGGCTTGTAAGTGTTCCTTATCTCTGACCTGGAAAAGAAATATTTCCCCAAGTGTTTTGTGACTCGTGGGTGCTTCATTTTGTGACTGACATCACCCTGGTGGTCAGGAACTGGCCCAGTTCATCTTTTTTAACAATTAAATCCCTTTCTGGAGGCTCTAAAGAGGCATCCAGAGCTGCTGGCCGCCTCTGGAGCTTGGGCTGAGCTCTGTGCTGCTGATTAAATGTGGGTTAATTGTTCTGAGGTGCCAAGAGATCATAGGAACCAATTTCCCCCCAGAGCCGGGTGCTGAATTTCACACCAATTCTTGATTATTCTGGTGGTTCTTTTCCTCTGGCATTCTGATATTTGCCAGCACAACTGCAAACGGGAGTTACAGAGAGGAAAAGCAAAATAAACACTCATGGACTGGGAAAAACTTCAATATATTGGTCAAGAAACAGTGACTGTGCACTAATGTGTGGTGTTCTTTATCATAATGTGTGATGTTCTTTATCATAATGTGTAGTATTCTTTGTCATAATCTTTAATCATCTTTATCATTCAGCTGTTGAAAAATGCACACCCCTTCTACCTGCAAACTTGAATTGAAAATCTACTTTTTTTTTTGCTCTTCAGCTTATTTGACTGGTGGGACATTTCTCTCAATTATTGCTTTTAAGGGAAAAAAAAAAAGTCCTATTTCTGCCAGGACATTAAAGACACAACCATGGCCAAGCTTCAAACCATGTCAGCCCAAAGCCATAAACGCATTTTTTGAAACACATTTTGCTGCCAGCGAAACCCACCTGAATCACTGCTGGGAATTTGTACCAAGGGCTCCCAGACCTTCCCCTTTCCAGCCAGAAGAGACTCAGGAGGAGATGGAGCAGCTCTCCCACAATTTGAGGGAAGAACTCAGAGCTGGGAGAAATTTGGGATTCAGCGCTGAGAAAGGTTTTAGCTCCACTGGGAAAGAGTTTTATGGAAACCCTGGAGCTGACAGGGGAAACACAAGGAGGATTTCTGATGGGGTTTCAATCCTGCAGCTCTGCTCGCCCAAGGTGGGATTTGGGGCAGATTTCCCTTCCCTTGGTGGCCTGGGGCTCAGTAACCCCACTCTGCAGAGCAAACCCCATCAGAGAACTGGCACAGACACACTGAGCCACAGCTGCTCATTCCCAGAGAAATGACAATTCCAAGGTGTTTTTTCTCTTCCCACCTGCCCCAGGTAGCAAGAAATGGGGGAACAGGATTAAAATGAGGAGCAGGAAATCTTGGCTGGGACTGGAGGGTGGGTCTTACACTGCAAGCAAAAAGCCAGACGAGAATATTAATATTGATCCCTTTGGTGCCAAGAAAAATGGAGAACAAACTGCTCAAAAACTTTGCAGTAAGTTTTAATTAAACTGCCTGAGATGCCAGGAGATGAAGAATTAACCACTGAAGAGTTCCCGCCTTTCTTCCTTTACATCAAACTCCATCTCTCTGCAGCTTGAAGCCCCCATGGCACTGTCAGAGCAGGAGTGGGGAAGTGCTGCAAGAACCAGGTGAAATAAGCTGAAAAAAGCAAAAATAAGAAAACACTTTTCCAGAACCAGCTGCNACCCCACTCTGCAGAGCAAACCCCATCAGAGAACTGGCCCTGCACAGACACACTGAGCCCCAGCTGCTCATTCCCAGAGAAATGCCAATTCCAAGGTGTTTTTTTCTCTTCCCACCTGCCCCAGGTAACAAGAAATGGGGGAACAGGATTAAAATGAGGAGCAGGAAATCTTGGCTGGGAACGGAGGGTGGGTCTTACACTGCAAGCAAAAAGCCAGACGAGAATATTAATATTGATCCCTTTGGTGCCAAGAAAAATGGAGAACAAACTGCTCAAAAACTTTGCAGTAAGTTTTAATTAAACTGCCTGAGATGCCAGGAGATGAAGAATTAACCACTGAAGAGTTCCCGCCTTTCTTCCTTTACATCAAACTCCATCTCTCTGCAGCTTGAAGCCCCCATGGCACTGTCAGAGCAAGAGGGGGGAAGTGCTGCAAGAACCAGGTGAAATAAGCTGAAAAAAGCAAAAATAAGAAAACACTTTTCCAGAACCAGCTGCCCGTGGCATCCTGAGCCACTCTGAGACCTTTAGAGCTGAAGCCATAAATGGTTTTATTGCCATGGAGGATCAAAGTTCCAGACTTCCCAGGAGCAGGAATCGTTATCTCCACTGCACCTTAATGAACTTTTGTCATTAAGCACCTTCCAGGACTTGGAGGGGCACTTGGGCTGCACCAACACCTCCCAAAAATTCAGTGTCAGCGGGCAGAGAATCCTCCCCACAGCACAGGCACTGTCTGTGACAACGTGCCAGGCATCATCTGAACCCGCTGCCAGAGAATTAATCCTTTAAATGCTGCTTCCCCCTCTGTGCCAGGGAGATGTCCCTGGGAAGAACAGCCTGTGCTGCACCAAAAAATGACATTTTTTATCATTTTAGCCGCCGCTCCAACTGAAACTCTGCAGCATCATCACTTTGTGAAGGCAACCACACGCTGCCAGCCCAAAAAGCTGTTTAGTGACTTGTGTTTATGGGCTGGTTTTATTAGCACAGGTTTGCTGGCAAGTGCAGCCAAACTCATTGCAGGATTTCAGGCATCAGCAGTTAAATGCACTGGAGCTGAAACGTCCCCTCAGCTCCAGCAGCAAGGGGGGGAAATGTGTTTTTGGCTTTGGTGTGGTTTGAAGCTTGGCCATGGTTGTGTCTTTAATGTCCTGGCAGAAATAGGACTTTTTTTTTTTCCCTTAAAAGCAATAATTGAGAGAAATGTCCCACCAGTCATGTAAAGTGCAAGCTGAAGGAAGAGCAGCTCTCTGTCAGCACAGAAAGTGTGAAACTCTCAGCTCCCAGGCTTCCAGCAGGGGATCTTTCTGGTGCTCAGCTGGACCTCAAATGTTTGATTCCTTGGACCTCAAATGTTTCACTCCTTGGACCTCAAATGTTTCACTCCTCGGACCTCAAATGTTTCACTCCTTGGACCTCAAATGTTTCACTCCTTGGACCTCAAATGTTTCACTCCTNTCCTTGGACCTCTAATGTTTCACTCCTTGGACCTCAAATGTTTGATTCCTTGGACCTCAAATGTTTGATTCCTTGGACCTCAAATGTTTCACTCCTTGGAGCTCAAATGTTTGATTCCTTGGACCTCAAATGTTTGATTCCTTGGACCTCAAATGTTTCACTCCTTGGAGCCCTCCTCTGTGCCCCCTCGCTGTCCCTGGGATCTGCACACAGCACAGCCCTCACAGCTCTGGGCACTGCAATTTCCAAGTTTTCCTGCTCCCGCTTTGATGTTTTGCCCAGTGAGAACTGGGACAGTCGTTTCAAGCCGGTGGCAAATTCAATTAATTCTTTTGAAGGTGCCACACGCTTTCAAGTTGGAAACGAGCTGAGCCGTCCACTTTGTGGAGTGGTGGGGTCTTGCTTGTACAAATCTGCCTGAAAATTGCTTTGGAAAAGTTCAATTCTTTTTGTACTCGAAGGATCCAAGCACAAATTGCACTTTTAGCTCGGAGGAAAAAAGGTAATTACAGGCAGACAGACTTGGTAAAATCCAGTTGCAGTTGTGTGGGTGTTGTAAACAAACACTGCAACTTCACAGGGCGTAAAAATGGAAATAAAATCAGAGGTTGCTTTTGTGGAATTGGACTTCAGAGCCCTGGTAAGGGGGGGTGCAGTTATTAAATCAGAATTAGTGCCACTGTGGGGTATAAACCCCTTCTTTGTGTTCTCCCAAGCCTCTTTGTCCAAAGGAACAAATGAAAACCTTTGTTTTCCTTTGTTCCTTTGTTTTTGAATAATATTTGAGGTGTGTTGGATTGCAGTGATGCCAACAGCCTGGGCTGAACACAAACCAGGTTCTGCCCCCTCAAAAACCAGTGGCAAAACCCCGAAAAAAATGAATTATTCTGTGGTCATGTTGGAACAATTCTGTGGGGTCAGGGGTGATTGATTATTTTCAATGTTAGAATGTATTTTTTGGCAGAATCCTAATCCTCCAGTCTGGCTGTTGGTGCTGGGATCCCAAAGAGGCAGAACAAAGCTGCAATAACATCAACCCTTTAACCCTGACAGGGATCACCAGACCTGGAACCCCCTGCAGCCTTAAAACCTGTTCAATGCTAAGGCTGAGCTTTTTTATTTTTCTCCTCTTTTTCACGTTTGGACACTGTTGGGGAGGTGCTGCTCTCACTGGGAGCAAAAACCAGGGCATTCCCCCAAAGCCCAGCCTGGGGAATGGCAGGATCAGGGAAAATCAGCTTGGAGGAGACCCCCAGGATCATCTGCCCCAAGCTCTCCTGGCCAAACCTTGAAGAGCTCCACAAACATGCATCAAACCTGATAAAACTGCCAGGAGTGTGAGGAGAGGCCAGGCTGTTTTTCCAGCTGTGTCTCTGCAAAGGGGAACATTTCCTGGTCTTCCCAGGGGACTGGAATTGCAGGTCTGGGTGTTTGGGTTGGGTTTTTTTTTTTTTCTCTGAAATCACGGCCTAGATCTGGTCGGGTGCTGTAAATTCAGGAGCAGGTTGGCTCCTCCACTGGCAGCACTGATTTATTTCTCCTCTGGCTCACAGCACTCCCTCTCACTCCAGACAGGAGCTGAGACAGCTCGTGTAGATTAATTCCTTATCTGAGCTTAAAACCCCCGAGGGCCTTTCAGAGTGAAAATAATGAAGGAAATGGAGAGGCCAGTGGAGAAAATGACACAGCAGAAGGTTTGTGTGTGTGTGTGTTCCTTGGGTGGAAAATAAACCAGAGTGTCTGTGAGGGTCAGAGCACGGGAGCAGCTGAAGTTTGGCTCCTTCCACCCTGAGCGCACTCAGAGATAAAACAGTTTGTGCTGGGGTGAAATTAATGCTGGTGCCCAACCCTGGGTGTATCTGTGTCCTGTGTGCTGTTCAGATGCACTGTGAGAACTGAATATTCTTTATTTTCACACAGACACCGTGGTGTAAACGCTTTGCAACGAATATTTGAGGGTAAGGCGACTGATGGGGATTTCGCAGACAGGAAAAATAAGGATATCTCTTTTTTTTTCCCCCTTACAATCAGGATATCTCGTGCTTCAGCTGTTCTAGGTCGTCTCAGTTTGCCTGGTTTGGATCTGAGACGCTCTAATTAAAATCCAGGGACTCATTTGTCCCTGCCCCAGAGCGCTGCTGGGTGGTTGGGGATGTCTAAATCCACAGGATGATCCCTTGGGAGCCCTCGTGTGACCTTGGGAAAGGCTCCCCATTCCCATGGGCTGGGCTGGGAGGTTGTTTTTCCTGAAGCAATCCAGGCTTTAGGAGATTAAAGCATGGAGGCCAGGCTGTGATCCAGCCCCTGGTGGGGAGTGAGACAGGATTAGCCCAGAGATGATGAGGGCACAGCTGAAACCTCTCCTTGCTCCCAGAGCTGGGGATCAGCTTCCCCTGGGCTCTTCGAATCTCCAAAACCTCGGATGATTTGCCCATCCCACTCCAAGATCATCCATCATTCAGAGGAAATCAGGGAAATGTCTCAGACTTTGATGGAGTGTGCATCAATTCCTTGGCAGGGGAGCAGGGGACACCCTCATTGGGGTTTGGATCCTGGGGTAGTTGAGGTTGGAAATGTTGGAAGCCTCTTGAGGGCCGTGGCTCCTCCTGCGTTTCTCCTGGTTCCCCAAGAAAGGAGTGAATGTAAAACCCAACAGTTACAGATGAGAAAGGTCGTGTCCCATCCTCCTGATGATTTAATTTCTTTGTTGATTTAATGCCCATTTTTGAGAGAACCCAGTTGAAAACTGTTGGGTGTATTCGTGGTGTGAGGTCAGCCTGCACCAGGGAGTGCACCAGGTGCTGGAAAAGTCATAAACCCACAGCATTCCAGGGAGTTTGGGGTGGGAAAGGACCTTAAAGATCCTCTCCTTCCTTGGGCAGGGACAGTCCACCTGCAGCTCCTCAGAGCTTGGACTCTGCTGGCTAATTAATGATGGCTGTTAACGAGAGCATTTCCAGCTGTGGAATCCCGTTAAATCTGGGTTACTGACATCCCAAATGGGAACTTTTGGAATTGATCTGAGTGGCCGCAATCACCATCCAGGAGTGGGAATTCTTTCATTGCAGTGACTAAATGTCTTTATTTCCCAGTGCTGAACCATGAATTACTTTTTTTTTTGAAGCAGAAGAAGTGGCCCGACATCTAAATCGTAATTATGCTGTTCTCAGTTTGTCAGACACAAATTCCTGGGAAGTTACCAGCATGTTTTTGCTCCAAACATCAAAAAAGGCTTTGTTCCTCTGAAGAATTAATTCCTTGGGCAGTTCCTTGTTTTTTAAACAAAGCCACTGGTTTTGTTTTGGGTTTTTTTGGGCTGGATCTTGGCACTGGGAACCATCCCGGGCTCCTCCAAGCGGGGCTGTCCTGCAGAAGGAGCTCAAATCTCTCTGGTTCTGTGCAGAGGGGTTTGGCTGTGGGGCTGAGGGTTCCTGCAGAGCTCTCAATGGGCTCCTTTGTTTCGGGGAGCAGCCCCAGGCTCTGCTGTCACAGGGAGGGAGGGCAGGGGCAGCGGGACGTGGCATTTGGACATTTGCACGGGGTTGTCGTTGTGTCTTTGTGCTGGGTGGGGCAGGGGGAGTTCAGAGCCAGCTCAGAGATAATGGATCCTGCAGGGGAATAATCCACGTTTCTGGGTAATCCTGGTTCCTGCCAAACTGAGAACGGCGTAATTAAGATTTAGACGGCAGGTTACATCTTCTTCTGCTTCCAAAAAAAAAAAAAAAAGTAATTCATGGTTCAGCACTGGGAAATAAAGACATTTAGTCACTGCAATGAAAGAATTCCCACTCCTGGATGGTGACTGCTGCCACTCAGGTCAATTCCAGAAGTTCCCATTTGGGATGTCAGTAACCCAGATTTAACGGGATTCCACAGCTGGAAATGCTCTCGTCAACAGCCATCATTAATTAGCCAGCAGAGTCCAAGCTCTGAGGAGCTGCAGGTGGACTGTCCCTGCCCAGGGAAGGAGAGGATCTTTAAGGTCCTTTCCCACCCCAAACTCCCTGGAATGCTGTGGGTTTATGACTTTTCCAGCACCTGGTGCACTCCCTGGTGCAGGCTGACCTCACACCATGAATACACCCAACAGTTTTCAACTGGGTTCTCTCAATTCTCCCTAAACCACCTCCCTAAGTCCTGGGGAGCCCCAGGCTCTGCCAGGTTTCCTCTGCAGTCCCTGTTTTTGGGGTGACCTTGGAGCAGAACATCCCTGGGGTTGTGCAATGCCCTCAGAGTTCCTCGTCCAGCTCCTCTGAGGAATCACCCTCTGCCCCAGAGCACGAAAATTGCTGCTTATCTTCACCCCCTGGCCCTGACCGGGCCATAAAACCAACTGCTGGTGGAATTATCTTGCTGCCCTTTCCTATCCTGGTGGATTCCACAGGCTGGGTGAACTTGGAAAACACATTCCTCACCTTTTAACCGAACTGGAGCACTAAACCAAACAGAACGAGACATTCCCTCCAGTTGTGCCCCGAAAATGATCACTGAACAAACCCAGGCTCGTGTTTTCCGCCTCCACCTCTTTATTTGGATTAAATTTCCTCAATTTCAGCGCTGCTTTTCATCTAGGGGGATAAAAGGAGCAGGATCAACACTCTGAAGTGAATTTCAAAGGACAAAAATCCCAGCTGAAGTTCAGCTCGGAGCAAAAAGACTGAACTTCAGATATTGGTGCAGATTTGAATACAAAAAACTCCAAATTATTTTTCCTTCTTCCTTTCTTGCTGCTCTGTCAGGATTTAAGCGGAGGGGTTTTATTTTTCCACACCAGGGCCGTGTTTGTGATGTGAAACTTCCTTTTCCTTTGAAGTGGCAGCGGGGTCAGGGAGGGGGCTCAGCAGCACAAATCCCTGCAGAGGGATGGGCTGGGGACTGCTCTGACTTCCAGCAGCAGGAAACGTCCCCTGCAACATCCCAGCAGAGCTCCCAGGGAAAAAAAATATGCCAGCAATTTGTCTTTTAGAATCTTGGACGTAAACCACGAGGGAGGAGGGTTCAGACAGTGACCCCTCTGTTCTGGCAAAGTTCAGCCTGGTGAGGCAAGGAACGATAAAAGTGGCTTTTTTTTTTTTTTTGGGGTCTTTTTTTTTATTTTTTTTTTTTTTTTTTTTTTTTTTTTTTTGTTCTTTNCTTCCTCCAGGTTGTAAATGCTGCGTGTTGGGATGTGAAACCTGCCTGGTGGAGCAGGGAAGGGGAAGGGAAGGGGGAGTGCAAGGTTTGCTTCTGTCTTGTGGCTGCCGTGATCTTTAGGAAGGGAACAGGAACGGCCAAGTCCTCCCTCCCTGCTGCAATTTGGGCTGAATTAACTCCGTGTTCCCAGCAGAAAGGCCAGGCCTGCATCCACCCACCTCTCCCTGAGCAGCAATTTATGGGGAAAAAAAATGCAGCCTGGAATTTGTATAATGAGTGATTGTCCCAGGGAAAAAACCCAAAAAAACTGGGGGAGCGTGTGGGGAATTGTGTGTGGGGAATTGTGTGTGGGGACTGTGTGTGGGAATGGCCGGGTGTGACACAGGGACCTGCAAGGACCCGGCCAGGGAGAAACCAGGGATGCTCCTAGGCAGGAGCCCCTCTGGGTGCTGGGAGAGCTGGGAATGTTCACCTGGAGAAGGGAAAGGCTCCAGGGAGAGCTCAGAGCCCCT
>VXBB01011041.1:5169-17293 GCA_013399915.1 Illadopsis cleaveri | reverse complement strand
CCTGGAGCTCTGGCAGCCTCGGGGCCGTGCCCATTCCCTGGGGAGCTTTTCCAGGGCTTATTCCACCCTCTGGGGGAAGAACCTTTCCCTGATCCCCATCCTGACCCTGTCCTGGCCCAGTTCCAGCATTAATTTCATTGTGTGCCATTAATTCCATTAATAAATCCATGCTGTTGTTGCTGGATTTAGGGATTCCTCTGGACCATGGGCAGGGTGGAACTGGTCCCTGCTTGGCAGCCAAGGTTTGGTTTGTGTCTCTTTCAGACAGGAGGCCTGGACAGGCACTGCTGTGCCCTGTGTGGTGTCAGGGGGTGCAGATCCATCCTGCTGCACTCCCAGAGCAGAACAGGCTGCTCCAGGCTCTGTTCCCAGGGCCCTCCCTCCTCCCAGCTGGGACTTTGCAGGGAGTCACTGCAAGGTGTCTGTGAGTGCAGCAGAGGCAGCTCTGTTCTGATGTGATGTGACACATCAGCTGACACCTTTTGTTTGGTGTGGCACAGCCTGGCCTGCGGAGCCACAAATGAAATCCCAGCTGTCAACCACCCAAATTAAAAATAAATCACTGCACTGACCCCCCAACCCCAGCTGACAACTCACATCCCCCCCCCAGCATCGTGTCCCTCTCCCCTTCCATCCTGTGCCATCATTCCTGCCTTCAGTTATTTTCCAGGCCTGGCTTGGCAAAGCTCTGCCCACCTTAAACTGCTGAGGGCTGGGGGGTGATGGGATGGAGGGATGAAAGGAGATGGGATGGATTGGATGGAGGGATGGAGGGATGGATGGGACCAGGTTGAGGAGCCTTTCCTGTATCAGCTGGAGCTGGGCACGGCTCCTGCTCCCTGTGAGGGTGGATATGGATGTGCTGTCCAGGCAGCACCCTGGGGAGGCTGAACAAGGGCACCATCAGTTCCAGCTGAGCCTCAGGCAGGTGCCCCTGGATCCAGGGGTGAATTCCTGCCTGGAATGACTCCCCACAGATGGGCCCTGGTGCCCTGGGTGGCTTTAAGCATCTCGGTGCCTGCCAGATGGGCTCTGTCATAGAATAGAATCCCAGATTGGTTTGGGTTGAAGGGACCTCAAATCCCACCCAGTGCCACCCCGGCCATGGCAGGGACACCTCCCACTGTCCCAGGCTGCTCCAAGCCCAATGTCCAACCTGGCCTTGGGCACTGCCAGGGATCCAGGGGCAGCCACAGCCAATCTGGGCACCCTGTGCCAGGCTGGCTGCAGGTGATCCAGGGGATTTCCAGAGTGTTTAAAGATGATTTCTTGATGCAGGTGATTGCTGAAATCAAGCAGGGGAGATGCTGTGCTGGACCTGTACTCACAGCAGGAAGAAAACTCATGGATGATGCACCCTTGGATACTGCGATCATGGGAAAATGTGGAGTTCAAGACACTCAGAGCAGAGAGGAAGATAAGCAGTGGAAATACAGTTGAGGGCTCCAGAAGGAAATAATTTTAGCCTTTTCATGGGCTTAACTGATGAAAACATGTCCCTGGGGGATGAAGGGGCCCAGGAGGGCTGGGTGATGCCAAGGACAGCTCCTGGATGCCATGTCCAACTCCAGGCTCCTGGCACACGAGGGATGAGGAAATTCCTGCTGCTGACACCTACCCCAAGTTAATTTCATTTATCTCACTTTTTCTATGCCTGTCCTGCAGAATGACACTGAACCCAGGGACAGACCTCTCCACAAATGCCACGGTCACATCCCCCCCCAAATCAAGGCAAGAGGAACCAGTGCTGTGACAGAGCTCTCTCAGCCTGTCCCCACTGAAGGTGGGATCGTGGCTGCAGCTGAGAGCTCTGAACTGGGTTTTCCATTTCCAGACACATCCTCTGAGCAAGAAAAGCAACTCCTTTATATATATTAATAATGAGACTCATCAAGAACTCCTGTTTCCAGGTAAATTCTGTCAGGGATGTTTGGCAGCATCAGAAAGACCTTCAAATAGACTATTTAGCAAATAGCCTTGTCTATGAGAGCTGAAAGATTTGGCAACGCTTCGTAATTTCTGTCCTGCTTTTCTTAAGGGGAGGTAATAAATCACAGAGGGTGTTTTACCTAGGCAGAGGGAGAGAGAGGGTGCTCTCTGCTCGGCACCTTCATTATTTGTCTTCAGCTTCAAAGCCCAGAGCTGGGTGAGAGCTCTGAGAGGGACAGATAATGATGCCCCGTAATCAGCAGAGTAATCACGAGATGGCTCTGTTACATTCCTCTCCCCGGAATATTAATGGAGTGAGGACACTGCAGACTGATGTGCAACAGGGCTCTCAAATCCTTCCAAATGGCTCCTCAGTCCATTACTTCTGCTGCTCTGTTCCCGAGGCTGGGGGAGGAGCAGTGCAGCCTCGCCTCCTGCTCTCCACGAGGCAGAGAAGCAGCACTGTGTGCTGACAACAACGTGGGTTCAACCTCCAGAACTAATCCTGGGCTCACTCAGGCTGCTCTGAGAAATACCAAACAGCCAGAGAATGCATTTCAGCCAGGTGGAGCCACTCCAGCCCTGCTCCCTGTGGGCACCCCCTGCACCCCTCAGCACCCCCAGAGGGGCCCGTGGTGTTGTCCCCTTGTCCCAGAGCCTTGTCTGTCCCCCAGCAGGACTGTCCTGTGGCCCAGCACACAGGGAGGGCTCAGGCTGTGCCCTGAGGGCAGAGGGGCTCTCAGCACACTGACCACGCCTGGGGGGCACTGCCAGGAGCTCAGCGCTCTGCTCCTGCAATCACAGATTCCTGGAGGTTGGAAAAGCCCTCCAAGATCAAGTCCAACCATTCCCTGAGGGCTCCCACAGCCCAGGGCCAGGCACAGCCCTGTCCTCACCACCAGGGCCAGGTTCTAAAGTCTTTAGGCTCTTTGGGATCAGTGAATTGTTTGGGTTGGAAAAGCCCTGCAAGACTGAGTCCAGCTGCTCCCCAGCCCTGCCAAGGCCACCCTGACCATGTCCCCAAAGTGCCACATCCACAGGGCTTTAAATCCCTCCAGGGATGGGCACTCCAGCCCTGCCCTGAGCAGCCCCTGCTTAACCACCCTTTCAGTGCAGAAATGTTCCCAATATCCAAACTAAACCCCCTTTGTTTTGTCCCTGTTCCCTGGGAGCAGAGCCCGACCCCCCCGGCTGTCCCCTCCTGGCAGGGACTTGTGCAGAGCCACAAGGTCCCCCCTGAGCCTCCTTTTCTCCAGGCTCAGCCCCTTTCCAGCTCCCTCAGCTGCTCCTCACAGGATTTGTGCTCAGAGAAGGCTGATCCCCTGGACAAATGGCAGGGCATGTCTGTTTCTCTTGGGAAGCACCAGTGCTCTCCCAGAGGACTTCAGGTGTTTGGTGCACTGAGCAGGAGCCCACAGAATTCTGCTGGGAGCAGGGGAAGCGTTCCCAGGGCTGGGCTGGTCAGGGACACAGGATGGACACAGAGAAGTTCTCCTTGGAAAGGCTCTTTCCAGACTCAGATCCAGCACTCCAAAACACGTTCCTGTTGCATCAGGCCTCTTGTTAGAGGGTAGAAATGAGCCAAGACACAGACTGCTTGTTTATCACAGCATGAAAAGGGTCCTGGTTTATTCCTTTTTACAGCTCAGCCATCCTGACTCCAACCATTCCCTGACTCTGGCTGCAGCAGCTCCTGCTGAGGGCTGCCCTCGCAGCCTCTGAGTGCTGGTGATTGTCTGCTGAGCCNTCTTCTCCTACACATTCCATCATGGATCTCACTCTTATCTTGGCACAGCAACCCAAATTCCTGCCAAGGTGGCCCCTCCTGTGCTCCAATCCCACATCAATGCCTCCCACAGGAAGGGATGCTGTGAATCCTAATGAGAGGGATGCACAGAACACCATGGGAAAATGTTCCAACCCAAATCCTGCTCTTAATCATGGAATATCCTGAGTGGGAAGGGACCCCCCTCAAGGATCACCCAGCCCAGTTCCTGGTCCTGCACAGACACCCCAACAATCCCCCCTGTGCATCCCTGAGAGCATTGTCCAAACACTCAGCATGACTTAATGCCCTGGCAGCACTTCCAGCCTTATCCAAATTGTTCAGGTTTTCCCAGGAAGTGTTGAGGTCATCCCTTGCCACATTCTGCAAAAAATGTTTTCAATTTCCCCCCTGAAGTAACCACAGAAAAATAGAAGTTATTCCCGTAACTTAATTCAAATTAATTTGTCCAAGACAGGTTCGTTGTGCTGTGTCTGGTTATTTATTTCGGTTAAACTGAATAACTCCAATTTTTAATCAACTTCTTTCTTCCCTGAGGTCAGGGAGGGCAGTGAGCAGGTCCCACAGACCTGAAGGGACAGTCCCTGACCTCTTTATCTTCCCTGTAGCCACATCTCCTACCTGAGCTAATTTATTCTCCACAGACTGATAAAAAAATATGAAAAACAGCAAGTCATATCACTGGAGAGGTTTAATGTAGCTGAAAACTCCAAGGACACCCTGGCAATTCATCCTGCCAGTGTCTGAAGGGGCCTGCAAAGAACCTGGAGAGGGATTTTGGACAAGCAATGGAGGCACAGGACAGGGGGGGATGGGTTCAAACTGACAGAGGGGAAATTTAGGCGAGATATAGGGAAGGAATTGTTCCTGGGAGTGTGGGAAGGGCTGGGCTGGAATTCCCAGATTTGCTGTGGCTGCCCCTGGATCCCTGGCAGTGCCCAAGGCCAGGTTGGACATTGGGCTTGGAGCAGCCTGGGACAGTGGGAGGTGTCCCTGGGACAGTGGGAGGTGTCCCTGGGGCAGTGGGAGGTGTCCCTGCCATGGCAGGGGTGGCACTGGGTGGGATTGAAGGTCCCTTCCAACCTGAACTCTTGGATTCTGTGGATTCCAATCCCTGCCCCAGACTCTTGGGCATGAGGTGAAGCAGCTGGAGCAGAGCATCCATCAGAACCTCCCCCACTCAGCTGAGAACATTCACTGCCTGTGCTGATTTTAATCCTGATCCTTGGCAGGACGAGCACTGGAATGCTCCTCCCAAGGTGGAAAAGGCTGGGAAGTCTGTTCAGAGGGACAAGTCTGAGGGAAATGTGAGGAAAGCGTTTGGATCAGGAGCACAGGAGGGGCTGTCCCCTCCTGCCCCACCGCTGGTGCCACGGGCAGACACACCCATGGGCACAGCAGTTCCAGGGCTGCCGTGCCGCTGTTCCCGGGTTATTCCTGCGGCTGGAGCAGCAATGAAATCCAGGCTGGGCCCGCCACCTGCTGCTCCTGCCGGTAATTACAGGAGACCGGGATGGGATGGCCGGGTCTGCCCCACCGGCCGTCCCTGCCATCTGCACCTGGAACCGGGCTGCTGTCACTGCCACCAGCAGAACGGGGTGGGGAAAATGGTCCTGAGCCCAGATCCATACGGGAATGATGAGAGAATAACCCTGCTGCAGTGCAGTCCTGGGAGAGGACACAGAACAGCAGCTCTTTGCTCCTGTCGGGAAGGAGGGAATGGCAGGGACACCTCCCACTGTCCCAGGGACACCTCCCACTGTCCCAGGGACACCTGCCACTGTCCCAGGCTGCTCAAACCCCAATATCCAACCCGGCCTTGGGCACTGCCAGGGATCCAGGGGCACCCACAGCTGCTCTGGGCACCCCGTGCCAGGACCTCCCCACCCTCCCAGCCAGGAATTCCTAATTCCCAATATCCCATCTTTCCCTGCCCTCTGGCACTGGGAAACCATTCCTGTGTCCATGGCCTTGTAAAATCTCCAATGCCCACCTGAAGTCCCGTGTCCCTCCTCCGTGTCCCTCTCCCCAGAGATCAGCACGGGGAGCTTCACACAGAGACCTCTCCACCTCAGGCCTGTGAGCACTGGGGTGACAGGGACATCCCGAGGATGTCACCAATTCCCTGTTCCCAGGGATGTCTTCATTGCAGCGTCCAGGAGCTCTGTGCTGTGACTGCACAGCTGGGACATGACCCCAGGGCTCCTGTTCCACACATTCCAGAGGCCTGTGAGCTGGGAACCTGCACCAGGGGTGGCCTCAGGCCCCTCTCTGTCCATGTGGGATCTGCCCCTGGAGAATTCATCACTGAAATTCCACACAGAGAGCAGCCCTGGGCTTGGGCATCGGCCCCTGGTCGAGTTTGACAGGAAGAAAGCAGCAGCCAGCCAAGAGGGCAGAATCAGCATCTGGAGCAATTCAATTTGAAATTAATTACATAAATTATGTAATGAGAAAAGATGAGCTGAATTAGTGTTCCAGCATGAACTCGGAGAGCGTGAGCAGAGCCCGAGCCTCGAGCTCCACATCCCTGCCCACAGATCCTGCAGTGCACCGGCTGGGAAACACTTCAGCTTCCAGAAGTGATGTGTGCAGCGCCTGCTGGGATCCCTGCTGGCACCTGGGTGACCCCAGCGTGGCAGTGCCAGTCCCAGCAGGGCTCCAGGCTCAGC
Organism: Illadopsis cleaveri; assembly: GCA_013399915.1. Classification (NCBI taxonomy): domain Eukaryota; kingdom Metazoa; phylum Chordata; class Aves; order Passeriformes; family Timaliidae; genus Illadopsis; species Illadopsis cleaveri. The sequence continues at coordinate 10,906 of VXBB01011041.1, read as the reverse complement.
CAGTGCCAGCGCTGGGTCACGGCTGACCTTGGGCTCTGCCGAAGGGACGGCTCCGCCCGCGGGGGCAGCCAAGTGGAAAGCTGAAACCATCACTTTCCAAAGAGACTGGAGGTAAAAAAGCCTCAGGGACAATCTTTTGTCAGTTCCTGAGACTTGATTAACTGCCTTAATTCCACATGATTAATGGCTCTCAGATCTCGGGAGGCCGAGTCTCCGTGCACGTGCTGTGACTGGAGAGAGGGACGGCTCCGCCCGCGGGGGCAGCCAAGTGGAAAGCTGAAACCATCACTTTCCAAAGAGACTGGAGGTAAAAAAGCCTCAGGGACAATCTTTTGTCAGTTCCTGAGACTTGATTAACTGCCTTAATTCCACATGATTAATGGCTCTCAGATCTCGGGAGGCCGAGTCTCCGTGCACGTGCTGTGACTGGAGAGTCTTCCTTCCCAAAAATCTCCTAGAGCTGCCCCAGAGCCACATGCCCTGACTCTTCCTTCCCAAAAAGCTCCTACAGCTGCCCCAGAGCCACATTCCCTGACTCTTCCTTCCCAAAAATCTCCTACAGCTGCCCCAGAGCCACATTCCCTGACTCTTCCTTCCCAAAAAACTCCTACAGCTGCCCCAGAGCCACATTCCCTGGCTGCCATTCCCCTTCCTCTGCTCTCCAAGGGGAATGGGTGTGAGCACAGTGCTCAGGGCATGGCTGTATTTCCATGTCCTTTCAGCTGTGCTGGCAGGGGACTGTCACTGCTGTGCTGCCACCCTGCCCATGGTGCTCCTCAGAACCACAAATGAGCCCTGGGTGTCCCCTGAGCTGGCACTGCTGAGGCACCTCGAGTCCCCTGTCAGTTCTGTGCTCCTCACAGCAAGAGAGACCTNAGGAGAGGGAACGGCCTCAGGCTGGGCCAGGGGAGGTCAGGGTGGACAGCAGCAGGAATTTCCCCATGGAAAGGGTGCTCAGGCCTTGGAAGTGCCCAGGGGGGTTTGGAGTGCCCATCCCTGGAGGTGTCCCAGGAATTCCTGGAGGTGGCACTCAGAGCTCTGGGCTGGGGACAGGGTGGGCATCGGGCACAGCTGGGACTCGGTGACCTTGGAGCTCTTTTCCAACCTCAGGGATCCTGAGATTCTGTGACACTTGAGAGATCTGTGACACAACAGAACAAAGTGTGGGAAGAACCTCCAAAAAGTTCCCAGATCTCCACTGAACAGTCAGTAGAACCCTGCTGCCCATGGGGGAAGAACCAAACCCGTCCCACTCTGCAGTGATCATCACTCAGGGGTGGATGGTCCTGAGGGCAGCAGTGAGGGCAGCCCAGGCAGATCCTCCCAGCCCTGCAGCCTCAATCTGTGCCTAAAATAGAGATGGGAAGAGAACAGGAGAAGGAAGCCTTGGCCTGGTGCCCTTGCAGGACCTGCTGCTGCAGACACGTTCTCCAGGTGAACAAGGCTGGTTTCACAGCTCTTGGCAAATGTGGGGATGCTGAACATTTGGGCTAATTATTATAAACATGATTAAATTAATGTACTGAAGGAGCAGGAGGTGGTTGAACACGAGTGTTCCACACAGGCCCTGCTGACAGAGATGGAGAGATGGGACTCAATCCTACAGCAGCCATCAGTGACCCTCTGCTAGCTGAATCATTAATCACCTGGCACAGGGGAAAGCAGTGGGGAGTTCAGCACTGGAGCAAGAACCCATCCCATTCCTGCCCTGCTTAATGGAATGCAAGGGCTGTGCATCTCCAGGATCTATAAATAAACTTCCAGGGCTGACTTGCTGCTCCTGTGCTTAATGGTGGGAAATTGCATCCTGGAGTTTGTGGGGCAGGCAGAGACCTGCAGGGTGTGGAGGGAACACCCAGGGGTGGATGTGCTCTTCGGGGGTGGAATATGAGAGGTCAGTGCAGCAAATCCCAGCCCAGCTGAAGCCTGAGGTGAGCTCTGGGAAGGCAGAAGGGAGCTGAGTTTCACACAGATCAGATTATTGTTGATATTTCTTTATAGATAAAATGGAAATGCTGCTGGATCAGGGGGGTTTGGATGCTCAAGGTGAAACACAAAACCAGGCTCTGTGCAAACAACAGCTGAACTGCCCTGGGCACCCACTCCCACCTTCACTTCCACCATTTCCCATGGAATGTCTCCAAGGTTTTCCTGTGCAATGGATTCCTGCTGAGGCCAGGAGCAGTCAGGTGTGGTTAACAGCCAGGCTCATCTCTGGAGTGCTGCAGTGCTCTCCCCATGGCCCTGGGCTCAGCATCCTGGGAAAGAGAGTTGGAATTGGAATTTGGGATCCCTGCCTGGGCATTCACAGCACCACAGGGCCTGACCCTCCTCCCTGGGAGGGAGAATGGCTGAAAAAAGGAGGATACCAGTAGGTTTAAGATGTTTCTCGCTGTAGGACCTTTTCAGTGCTTATAAATTGGACCAGGTTTACATGTTCTGTGCCAGGTCAGTCCCAAGCTGATCCTTGTGGAACATTTCCCCTGCAATAAGCAGCCTGCTGCAGTATTCCCATCCCTGGAAGTGCCCAAGGCCAGGCTGGACATTGGGGCTTGCAGCAATAAACTGGGCATTACCTTGTGCCATTCCCAAAAGCACTCCTTTTTTCCAGGCAATATGGAGAGAGAGATGCCCAGGAATGTCCATTTACAGCCTGGAGTTCACACAGGCTTTTTATGATCCTTGTTTCATTGTGAATTTTAGTGCCAGCCCAAATTAAATTCATTTTACAATATGTATTTATTTCTCAGCTTCTTAACAGAACAATTTGGAAACATCCCAGAGCCTTTAAACAACAAAACTGCTTTTCCTTTATGGCAAAAAAAATTGGTGTTTTGCCTTTCTTTTCCCAGGGAGAGCAGCCAGCAAAGGCCCCCCTCCAGCTTGCACAAGGATGGATTTTTTTCCACACAAAACTTCAGCAGTTTAGCACTTCCAAGCTGTCACTGTCACACCACAGTCAGTTAATTACATTTATAATTCCAGAAACATGGGTGGTAGAAATTGAATCTCAAGTAAGAGACTTTGTCTCCCAGACAGTGGGCAAATAAAACTTTGCTTATCTCGCTGTAATTTCATGATACCCAGCATGGGGTGGTGAGAAAAATCCCTCAATAATGTAACTTATCACTAACAGGGAGGGCTGCACTCCCTTTCATTTTTATCCTGGCCAAGGCTGTGAAAGGCTCCAGCTGAGTGAAGCTCCCCATTCCCTCTCCCCACACCACCAGCCAAGCTGTGTCTCCTCTTTCCTGCTAAACTCACTTGTGACACTCCAGTGATCTCCTCCAGGCATCCCAAATGATTTGGGAAGGGAAAACACCCTGAGCTGAGGATGGAACAACCTCCTTATCCTGCCAGATGTCACCATGAATAAAGAGCTTGGGAGTGTCATTAATGCAGCTCAGGGGCTGTTCCTGCAGGTGTGCCAGGAGTGGGGGATCCACCATGGGGAAGGCTGCTTCTCCCTGCTGTTGGAAGGACTGACAGGAGATCCTGTGGAAATTCCCATCCTGCTTGGTTTGGGAAAGGCTCAGCTCCCTCAGGAGCAGTGCAGGGCCTGGAAGGGTTCAGACAGGTCAACAAGGTGTGAGTCCAGAGCTGAGCAGAGACACAGAAAGGCAGGGATTTGTCCCAGCATCATTATCCCACCCCAAAGCACATTTCCTGTCACACAGGGATGGCTTAGCACAGCTCTGGGGCACTGGGAACACACAAACAAAGCCAGACTCAAAAAGCAAAAATAAAAATGGGATTCTTGGCTTTGTCTTCCAGAGATGACTAAGACAGAAAGGCAGGAATCATCCCAAGGCCACTTGGGTTCATGCTTTAGGTTCCTGTCCCTGCCTTACAGGAGGCACTGAGCATATCCCAAGCTGTCTGTTCACCCCCACAGAAAAAGGGAATGGGCTCCAAAATCCCACAGCTGCCCTGGGAGCAGTCACAGAACCACAGGGATGGTCTGGATTGGAAGAGGAGTGTCCAAGGCCAGGCTGGACAGGGTTTGGAGCAGCCTGGGACAGTGGGAGGTGTCCCTGCCCATGGCAGGGGTGGCACTGGGTGGGATTTAAGGTCCCTTTCCCACCCAAAGCATTCCAGGACTGTAAGGAATGGAAGTTATCCTCAGAAGGATCAGCAACACCCACCCAGTGTCAAACCCTGCCAGGGCACTGTGGCAGAAATAAAAATCATCTCCTTGGCAGCAGCCAGCACTGCCCAGGTGAAGCAGTACCTGAATCCCACATTTTGGGGCAGGCAATGGAAAAAAATGGCACATTGCTGCTTCCTCAGCTCTGCTCCTGCTGCTCTTTGTGTTCTAGAGGAACATTGCCAGTGAGAGCTGAGGTAAATACATCCCAGGGAGTCACAGAGCAATAATTCCAGTGAAAAGCACAGAGCATGAAGCTGTAACGCTCTGAAATCCTTCCCAGCTCCGGAGGAAAGGAGCTCTTTGCCCAGTTTAACCCATCAACCCCGAGGAAAGAGACCTTCCAAGGGCTGCAAACAGAGATTGGATCTGGCAGCACCCGGATCAATCAAGGCAGAGCTGGAGCCCTGCTGTGGCCAGGAGCGATCACCGGGAGGAGCTCAAAGGGCAGCACCGGGCGAGGTGCGAGTGCCGGTGAGAAGGGAGGGCTCGGCTTCACTGCACCAGACACCTCGAGAGAATCAAAGCACTTAGCAAAGGAGCACCATCCATCACTTCCTAACACAGAAACCTCCCCTCCTGCAGCCTCTGAAAGGCTAAAATGTCACAGTGTCTTTTTAGAGCTGCTGCTAATGCTTCAAAAAGAAGATGGAATATTCCAGTGATTTCCTGCAGTTAGCCTAGAATCCAAATTCTGCTCCTTCCCTTTTCTTGATTGTCTGCTCATTGGCAAAGCTTGATTTTTACAGAATCCCAGACTGGTTTGGGTTGGAAAGGATGTTAAAACTCAGCCAGTGCCACCCCTGGATGGGCAGGGACACCTCCCACTGTCCCAGGCTGCCCCAAGCCCCAGTGTCTGCCCTGAGATGAGGGGAACATAAGGATGGAACAACCTCCTTATCCTGCCAGATGTCACCATGAATGAAGAGCTTGGGAGTGTCATTAATGCAGCTCAGGTGCTGTTCCTGACACTTCCAGGGTTCCAGGGGCAGCCACAGCTTTTCTGGGAATTCCATTCCAGGGCCTCCCCACCCTCTCAGCCAGGAATTGATTCCCAATATCCCACCTAAACTCTTATCTTGTTTAATCACCCCAGCTCCTGGGAGCATCTCTTCCCAAACATTTTAAGCACCAGACCCTTGTGGAGGCCTCAGGATTCTCTTCTGGAACAGAGGGATCCCAGCACAGACAGGGGAGGGGGATCAGTGACAGCACCACTGCAATAACAGATGTGTACAAATCCTGCAGGAGGAATGCTTCAAGGGAACTTCATTCCCTGAAAACTGAGGGTTCCACGTGTCTCCTCTCCTTCCCTAGGGAAATGTGTCAGTGCTGGGCAGCAGCCCCGACTCAGGGACCTTTCCCACATCCCACTGAGCTGCTCCTCATCCTCACCAGCATCTCCAAATCCCATCCTGCCCTCCTGCACACCCCCAGTGCCCTGCCTGCTCCTCCCGGCCCCCACTGGTGGCACTGGGGCACACTGAGTGCTGTGTCCAGTTCTGTCCCTCATTTTAGGAAGGACACTGAGTGCTGTGTCCAGCTCTGTCCCTCAGTTTAGGAAGGACATTGAGTGCTGTGTCCAGCTCT
>VXBB01011037.1:6336-48101 GCA_013399915.1 Illadopsis cleaveri | reverse complement strand
GTGTATTTGGGGCTATCCCGCACACTGCCTGGTGTAGTAATAAACGTACACTTTCTAACTTTAAACTGTTAGAGAGTCTTTGTCATAGTTGGATATCGATATTAGATCAATATCCGTATTTTTAATAATTCACAATAGACAAATGTACATTATGGAGGTAGAAGTTTAATTTTAGAAAGATTTGCACAATTTTGGGGGTTTTTTTTGTTTATTTTTTTGTTTATTTTTTAAATTCAAAGACATAATATTTATGGAAGAGATGCCTTTTTGTGGGAAAAAAAAAGCCATTTATATATATTTATCTATATCTATCAGTACTGGGTCAAGGAATGAATTTATGGAAAGGCCTTGGTAACTAATGTTTCTCTAATGACAACTTACCAGAGCTTTTGTTGGAAGGTATTGGAAGGGAAAAACCTCAAGATTTTGAACTACAGAAATAGCCATGCATGTAGGTGTACTATTATCTGACAAACAGAAAATGTAATTTTAGCATTATAACTGCTTTTTCTTTATAATTGTCAACCTCTATACTGGGCTGGCCTATAGTTAGTGTTTGGAATTTGAGACCCTTTGAAGCATGGGCAATGTCTTACATTTGATTGTTTGATTTGTTTGTAGTGACTGGATTTTACTTTATTTGGACTAGTTCCAGATCTCAAATTAAAAGCTACTAAATCAGTAGCTCTGGATAGGGTTGTTATACATATTTGACTTAAAAGCTCTTTTTTTATTCTAGAGTGGGACTATTGCACAACCAGTTGGAATATTGATTCTTTAGCTACCTCTGTAACCTACACACCTGATTTCTCTGCCATTTCCAAATTGTGATGTGGGGATTGTTAATGGTGAAATTATAAAAAACCCCTCAAACCTGTAATTACTGTCACTTTCTAAGGAAACAAGATAATTTAATTTCCATTTACTTGCCTTCATTTTGTGAGACTGCATTCTGCACAGATGAATCCTATTTTCAGAATAGTGATCTTCCTGCAAGAAAATCTAATACAAGAGAGCAACATCAAACTGACAGCAAGATTGAATGGGTAATATATGCCCTCTTCTTTTTAATGTGGGGTATCTTTATGATACTGTGGCCTGTGGTCTACAACTTTGACCCACATCTTTCTTTTTGGTTAACCTCCATCAACTATTTAATATAGCTTCACATGTTTGTCATGTGAATCTGTAATTAATGCCATTCTATTCCCCATGTTAATATGTTCACTGAAAATGATATAGAAGGAAGGGCACTTGGATCTACAGAGAATTAATTAGCATGTAATTTTCAGCATATCATCTAGTGTTAATTAGCAGTTAAACCATCTTCTAGTGCATGACCTGCTGATTTAAATACAGCATTCTGTTACAGTCGCCCTGGGGGATAATGTCTTGAAAGGGTATTCTCTTGAAAATGGAGCTCCCTGTTTGTCTCTTTATTTCTTTGTGCCTTAACATCAGATCTTTGTCAGCCCTTTCCGCCACACAAAAGCCCCTTTACTTAAGTGATCAGCAAGCAGCAATTTTGATATTAATCAGAAAAGATAATGATAGATCTAAGCATGCCAAATCATGCTTAAATGTGCTGCTGGATAGAGGTGTGATAACCTTATTGTTAAAGGAGGGTCACATTCTCTCCTTCAGCTTTGCTATCTTTTCTTTAAACACATAAAATGTTACCATGAGGAACTGTAATACTGGCTAACTGAGCCATTCAGGAACTCTTTTTACATAGTTTTAGTGTATCAGCTTATATTTCTTGTGAAAAAAACCACAAGTGCTGTATTATATTTTAACTACCCTGCTTAATCTGCTTATTTTTTGCTATTCCTCTTTTCTTAAGTTGTGAGTGATCCTTTAAATTTTTTATTTCATCAGTGTAAAAATATCTAAAGCTCTATTTTATTGAGCACTTCCATCACCCAGAATACCTCTATAATACTGCTTTTGAGGTCTTATTTTTCTATACAATCCAATTCCCTTGACCTCAGAAGAGTATTTATTCCTGGTATCCATGCTTTATATTATAAAGGCTTTACCCTGGTGTGTCATCAAAGCTGTTGCGGTGAAGTGGTGAGTTTTAGTACTGTGAAATTGAACTCTTTCATGGTGATAGAGAACAACTGACCCTAGTTCTTCAACTAGTTGATGATGGATTAGGAGGTGAAACTAAGTGAGAGGTTTCTTGTGCTCCTTCTTGTGCTGCTGGTGTTTTTTTTGATGTGTGTGTTTTTTTGATTTTGTTGTTTTGTTTTGTTTGGATTCTTTTTTCTTAATATTTTCAAGGTCAAGTGTTACAGAGCAGCATACTATTGGACTGAAAAAAAATACCCTCTTGAACAGAAGAGATGACTTACCCAGAAAATGTCCAACGTTTGAGTTTCTGGAATGAGAATTCTCTTAATGACCAAAAAAGTGATCCTCTTAGTTGTCACCAGCATTGTGCAGATTCTCTTGATAGAAATTATCAGATGGGCAATACATGACAGATGCCCAGCATATGTTTAAAGAGGCAGATGTCTCAGATGGTTGCAATGAAATTTCTGCCTAAACCAAAGATGGATTGTTAATCTTTTCATTTCCATTATGAAGTACTTTTTAGGACCAGTTAGAAAAGAGTGTAGTTTTGTTTTCTTTTTTAAAGTGGTAAGTAACTTAGCAAACTCTTCAGATCAAAAATTTTTTTTTGCAAACTACTGCACTGTCCGAGAGCTGATCTCAACTTCATCAATTTTTTTTTCAGTTCTCCTAAAAGATTCTGCCATTATGGATTCATCAAGAATTTAGTGCTGATAGCTAAACATTGCTTTTATTTGCTCTCCATGAGAAGGATCGAAACTTCATTTGATAGAATTAATTTCTGAATAAAGCTGTATTAAACCTGTACACCAACTTTTGTGTTATGAAATCACTGCCTACCCAACCAGACCAGTCTAAGCTATCAGTGGTAAGTTTAAGTACTGATATTTCCCTAACCTGTGACATGTTCATACACTTTTCCCCCCAGCCATCCTAAAGCAGCACTGGCTAATGGCTAGTAGTCTACTGATTACTGAAACTAAGCTCAGTGTGAAAACCATTTCCAAAGCATTGTGTGGCTTGGTCCTTCAAGTGTTTCATGTGATGTGTTTCTGGTCTGGCTGCTGGACTACCCCCTTCAGCTGATATTGGTTGGGCCAGGAAGGGGCATCAAAATATCTGTGCTGTACTATACTGTGAGGCTGGGGGAGCTGTTTAAGGTGAATTGGTGGGAGAGTAGTGTTATGGATCTTTGGTCATGTATTTTTCCTCTGGCAGAATTTGGGATATCATTGTTTTCAGGCATGGCAAAGAAACAGATTAGTTTTCTTTTCCNTGAGGCTGGGGGAGCTGTTTAAGGTGAATTGGTGGGAGAGTAGTGTTATGGATCTTTGGTCATGTATTTTTCCTCTGGCAGAATTTGGGATATTGTTTTCAGGCATGGCAAAGGAATGGATTAGTTTCCTTTTCACTGTGATTATTAAATTTATCAAACATTGAATATTTCAGATTCTGCATTTGTAATTTTTTCTTTCTGAAAAGGAAATCTTGGTCTGACCAATTAAAAAAAAAAAAATACACAACCTTTAAAACACTTTTGTGTGCATTTAAAATACTTTAGAATTATTGTGTGTTGAAGACAGTGGGGGGCAATGTCTGAGACTGAGAGAGACCATTCTTACTCTGGTAAGTCTCTTTTTCAAAATCAGAGGTAGGGAGTACCTATTTGCATATCAATAAATGAAAATATTCAATGATCAAGCCCAGCTATATTTTATATACAATGAAGTAACACCAGTGTTAGAAATGTTCCAATATGTTCAATAACCTGTGCTACTTCTTCCTCAGCACAGAATTAGCTTTCATTGCCAGACCCTAATGGATTTGTTCAAACCTATTCTGATTATGACATCCGTCCAAAAAAGTTTGGGCTGAAGCTTACTAAAGCTGTTCCTTCATTGTGGTTCCCACTTTTTTTCTCTGCAAAAATTTCTCTAACTACTTCTCTTGTACAAAATAGCCAGTTGCTCTTTCCCTGGCATTAAGAGCCTATTACAAACCCTCTGATTGCAAAACCTTGAGTTCCCACTGTCAGCACTGTTTCAATTCCCAGTTTCTAGGTCACATTAAAATACTATGGTAGTAGCTTTTATTCAGCTTTCCCTGTTTAAATGTCTCATTTTATGGGCTCCTGGCATAACATTCACACTGAAAAGTGTTACTGCTTGTATGAGTAAGTGGCACAAACAGACTTTGCAGAAGCCTGTAAGCTGTAATTTGCTGAATGATGAAAAGGGATGAATAGGGTAAGGTTGGTCCAATATGCTCTGTTTCTCACCAAAGGCTGAAGTGTTGAGAGGATGAAAAGGAGATTGTTGCAAAGAAATCTTTGTTGAGTGCCTAATGATCCATAAATGTTTTGTTTGCTAAAATTGAAGATTGTAGTTTTTAACACTGGTGTTCCTTGTGTCAGCAGGGGCCATGATGGATTCTCCTGGCCTAAATAGAAATGAATTAAGTTATTTGAATGGACTGCTGTCGTAATTCCACTTCTTGTGCAACGTTTCTGATTAGTTCCTATGCCTATAACCAAACTAGAGCTTTCAGAAAGAATTGGAATTTGAGCATTGTATGCAGGCTTACCAAGAATCAAAAAATTTCCAGAAAGTTGTCATGTAACAGTCGTGTGAAGATGCAGCTCAGAACCTCTGACCATCTTCTAGTCTAATAAAAATCCCAATATAAGATGAACTAGTTATTGCTGCAAATTTTTGATTATTGCTATACTTATAGTACTATAAAAGTAATTTATGATACTATATATACAAAGATGAGACAAATTCTGGAGAACAGACGAAAATTAAAAATATTTTTAAATTGTTGTGTAGGAAAACCTGGATTTTTTTTGAGCCTAACTGGACAATAAATCTAGGCTTTTAAAAAGAATTTTTACATAGTCTCTTCCTTCAGTAGAACAAAACCACTCGCTGTGTCAAAAGGTGCTATTTCAAATGTTTAGGCAGTGTGACAGGATGCAAGAATGGAGCTGTGTCTCTCGAAACTCACTTCAACAGCAAACAACAGTAGCTGGGACAAGCTGTGCTCAAGAGATTGCAGGGTAGGATTAGGACAAGCCCTGTCAGTGACTTGTGATTGGGATGGTCCTCATGAATCAAATACTTCTGTTGAAAGCCAGGCAAACCCTGCCATAACGAGCTTGCTTCCAAAGCCAGGGCTGGTACTGTTATTCTGGAGTGCATGAACATGGCTTCCCAAAACGGTTGATGTGTTCCCACTCTCTTCCGTGAGAGAACATTAGCTCAGCAGCTGAATGACAAATGTAAAACTCCTAATCTTGATTTGAAGTCTGCACCTTTTAGATTTGTTTGTGATATTTCTGGTTTAAATTTGGATTGGTGGGAGAAGCTGCATCTACAATGAAGAACACACTTCTATTTCTGGTCTGTTTCACACAGACAGCCTGAAAGGCTTCCGCTCGGATGGAAACAGGTCACATTTCATCCCAAAGCAATTGAAATGACAGCTACAAATTCTGTAAAAAGTTTATAACAAATCTGCTGACAGATAGATACTCAAATAAAGAGTATTGGAGACCAGCAATAGAATGTTCATAATGGCTCTCATTGTACAAATCTTGATCAGGTACAAATTCTACCAAACTTCCTTACTGATGCTAGCAAATTCTTTAATTAATAAGTAGTCCAACTGCAATTCAAAGTAAAATACCAAAATAAGGGAGAAGGAAAGCAATGTCTTTATTGGCCTCTCATAAAATTCTCTCCTGTTCCTATGTCATTAATATATTCCAGGAATGGCATGTATTCCACTATATGACACAGTCTTGTTTTTTTCCTCAACTGCTCTTAACACCTGCAGATTATTCTTTGAATCTCAATTTACTGTCAGCAGAATTTGGATGGCTGGAGTGTCTGGGGCTGGTATTGCAACCATAGAAGAGAAATTAGTTTGGAGCAAGTAAGATGATGGACCACATTGCAGGCAACATCAGTATTAAGGAACCAGTGAAAAAATGGTGTGTTCTGCTTTCTGAAAAGTACCTGGCTGAGAACAGAAGCCAGCTTGTGATGCTCTCAAAAACCAAAACACCAGCCTAAAAGTGTTTGGAGTGGTCTTCACATAGTTAAGAAGATTTCTGAATTCAGACCCTTTAAAGGAGAGTGATGCTCTCAGCTGTTTCAGTGTGAGTAGAAACATTAGTTGCAATTTAGGTTCTGAGGAAGAAAGTTAGCTACTCTCTGTTCTCTGTTAAGGTGCCTTGGATTCTTAATCACTTGGTGTTGGGTCCAGTGCAGTGTTCAATTAGTGCATTTAGTGCCTGTTATTAATCTGTTTTTCTCAGAATAGTAACACTATCACTCCACTTTGGTACATGTGTATTTGGAGTAAATGCACACTGAAGGCAATTAAAACTATATCTAAGCTTTTAGGGGCAAAGTTTGGCATGCACCGGTGACACAACAATGCAACAATGACCAAATGTAATGAAGTGGGAAAGCTCTTTTTCCAGAAGACTTTAGATGAGGTTAGTGGCACATAAATAATACCATGGAGAACTCATTCTTTTTAGCAAGTCCCAGTCTATCAGGAGGCTGACAGTCTGATAGGTTTAATCCCTGAGGGTCTAAAATGAGACTGGCCAGCTGTGGTTCATGGATCACTGACAGTCCATGGTGGTCCATCTGCTATAAAGGCGTTAGGGAATAATCCATTTATCTTCAGGCAACTACGTTTTCCTAGTTGTTTTAAGGACTTATAGAACCTTCAGAAATAATTCTTTTTCCTCTTGCCAATGGAAATAAAGATATCAAGCCCTTCCCTGTCCTGCAATGTCTTTCTTTTCTGCTACCTTTTTGCAGGAAATTTGACATTTTACTCTTCTGAAATGGAAGGAAGGGAAGCGGTAAAGGCCAACCTTGATTCTCAAAGTGACCAGGGAAGTTTGAAGTTGCTTCTAAGAGGGAGGAAGATATGGAACTTGTAATCCTCAGCAGTCAGGAAAAAGTAAATATTACAATTTCATAGACATAACCGAGCACAGCGGAATTCATTATATCTTTTCTCCTTAGAACTGTCCTACTTTGATGCTGCAGTAGGATGGTCACACGAGGGAACACGTTGGCTTGTGGGTGAGTTTGAGAGCACTGCTGGCCAGGAAAGGAGATCTGCTCTAAGAAGTGGCCTGAATATGAAGTAGTCTAAGATCTTCTTTTAAATACCATAATCTCCCCAGGGCATTAACACTGACTAGCAAAGAAGTCACTCAGTTATTACAGTTTCCAGTTGTGTTGTTTAAGCATGTAACCTGATTCTCCTTACTCAACATTGAAATTCAGTTCCAGAACTTTGGTCTTAACTTTGCTGATTGGGACTCAGATATTTTTCCCATGACTTATAATAATGCTTTCTTTGGTCTTGAGAGGTCTTAAATGAAAAAATAACTCATTTCATACAGATTTTTTCCTAAGGTCTTGCAGTTCTAATAGGAGGGTATTGCAAAACCTTTATGTTAAAATTTAAATAGCAGGAAAGAAAAAGACAGGCAGGAGGCAGTAAGAAAAAGAGCACAATAGAGGATAAAAAAGGAGATAATGGTCTATAAGCTCTTTGTGGCAAGGAAGGATTCCTTGTGCAGAACAGCACACCAGTGGGCCTAATTAATGACTGTTACTTGCCACTTAAGTCTTGTTCAGAAACTGCTGGTAAGAAGCAAAGAGAAAATGAGAGGAAGAAAGAAATTCTGGAAGGGAAATGCAGAAAACACAGCACAAATACCTCCCTTGAGGTTCCTGCTTTAGACTATAGGAACTTCTTGGAAGTAGAGACTCCTACAGCTGCATGATGACAGTGGCTGTAAATTGGGAGTACGGCGATGTTGGGGTACGGAAGGGGAGAATATCTTTGCCTTTTCTTGTGCAATTCATCCCATGGTAGCTTTATCATGGGTTTATTATAGGGTGATTTAAGCAGTGGGAGCTGGTAATAGTCTTCAAGAGGACCTGTCAATGTCCGAGTGTTGCTGAGGCCAGGAAGGAAAATAAAATGGAACCTGGTTTCTCTGGATTGTGAAAGTACAGAATCAAAATAGAATAGAAACTAACTGAAATAGAGCAGCTGTTCGGCTAAGTGTTGATGCAAAACTATCCCTTTTTTTTTTGATTTTTTTTCAAAATGTGTTTTAAATGATTATTCAAATCTTAGCAATGTTCATAATGATACAAATAACTTTTCTAGGCATTGTTTTATAGACAGATTCATTTTTACATGGTTGTTTATATGCCATCTGAATTATTGCTGTGATACTATCTAGTATCATATTATCAACTGTGAGAGAATAGTCTGATCTGTCTGAAAAATGGAGCTGAGGTGTAAAATGTGTTTACATCAAGGGCATTTATCTAGTGAATGTCATGTCATATACACACAAAGAACAAATTTCAGAAATGGGCTTTTTTTCTTGAAATAATATCTAAACACATCTTTTAAAATCATGAGTGATCCCTGTTCAAACTTATAGTTTTGTGCTGGGGGAGATATCCACTAGTGACATCCAGAGTGAACTCTGATGCTTCAGCACTTGTACATCATTGCAGTTCCTCCACACAGACACCTTGGAGAAGGAGTTGCTGCTTTGGGAACTGCAGCAGGGATGAGTAGCATGGCCCTGCTGCCTTGGAGTCCCCTCACCTTTCACATGCTGGACTGGAACATGCCTTGTTAACCTTTGGCTTAAAGGTAATCCATGGTTTACACAAGTTAAGATACGTATGATCTTTTATTAGCCTCACTCACATGAAAGACCAATAATTTTGCTCTGATTCAAATGCAATATGTAGTGGTATTAGGGATATATTTTTCTTTGTTTTGACAGAATGTAAGGATACAGGTATGAGAGAATTTATTATATTCCATACTATGCATTTGGAGATAGAGCCAGTAATATGCTAGTTAGCAGTTTCACATAATCTCATTGACTTCAGCAGCTTTATCCTCTTCTTGCACTATAAATGAAAAAGACTCAGTCCATTAACATTTAAATTGGAGATACAGATTCCTGATGTAAACTGTTTGCAATGACATTAATAGTGGGCACAGCCCATTAGCGTGAGCTCATATTAGCAACATCTTAATAATCATGGCAGAGCTTTTTTTTAAGTTATGGGAATTTCACTGTAGCATATAATTAAATGTGTATGGAATTTTTATTGGTTATAATTAAGATGCATGATCTTTGTTTATTATAGCATTAGAAAGTACTATAATGGCTCTGAAAAGCACTGCTTGTCATGTGGTACTGCTTAATTATGGAAAAATACTATAACACTTCAGGTTGGGCTGATTAAAGCAATTAGCACAAAATTATAATTGGATGCTATTAAAGTATGTAAAAATATTTACAAGCCTCCTCATGACTATGGGAATTGGGCCTTAAATGTTTTTCTTCTTAAGATTATGCAATTTTATATTTTTCCTGTTGCTATACAAGGGAAAAAAAAAAAGTGAATCTATTAGCTACTTATTGGGCAATGTTACCAGGGTCTTATGTGTGTGCATGTATTTAAAACTATTTTCAAATCCTTTAAAATCTGAAATTATGTGTGTTGATCTTATTCACAGAAGCATTCTCATCTCTGTTTTTCTAACCAATTCCAAGAAGTGTAGAAATTGGATCCTTCTTTTCTTAACAGATCTAAAGTTCATGTTCCTCTACCTAGACTATCATAAGATTGTTTTCTCCTGTCTCATTGTCTTCACTTGGGAAACACTGATTTTCACTTCAATTCAGTGTTTGGCACAGTATTTATACCCACATTCTTATTTTCCCCTTGCTTTTTACGTGAGCAAATATGGGACATCTCTGTCATCCCTTCTTGTTATGATGGTTTGAGTTCTGTGTGGAGTGCAGAGGTATTAATCATTTTGGGGTAGCTGAAGCCAGTAACATCAGCAACTAATATATGCAAATCAAGAGGGTGGAGGGAATAAAGCCTTAAATATTTTTAATTGAAATTATTCTGTCATCTTCTGTGTTTTGGATCCTTGGAGTGCACTGAAGTGAAGCTTCTCTTCACAGCCATACAAAAGGAACTTTAAGTACTTAAAAATAAGAAATAAAACAAACTGTTATTGGCAGTACAGGGATAGCTGTTTCTCTCTGAGCTGTTACTTGGATATAGTTTCTTATTGTTTGCACAGTAATCTCTCCAGTTCCTTCTTGAAACTGCTGTTCTGTGATGATAACAGAATTCTGTAAGCAATAAGTAGTGGGAAAATGTCATCAGTTTTAATAAAAATGTAAGTTTTTGGTCTCAGATTTTTTTCTGCTCCTGTACATTATGCATTGAAACGTTTCAGTCCATTTTACTTTTTCCTAAAAGAAACTCCAAGATATTTCTGCCTCATATCTGCCTCAGAAAGGAAAGTGAAATGATATTGTTTCAGCTGAAAGATGTCCCATTTGTTATGATAAGAGATTTTGTTCTCAGTATTTTTGCCTTGTTACTCTCACCAACTTTGACTATTTGTGTAAGTGATGAGAGCAAATTGTGAGCTGTGATATTTCCCTCAGCCAGAGATGTGCTCCTTAAAACTATATTAAAATATGTTATGTCTTTCTTCAGTGTTCCATGTCAGTGCCTTGCTTATCTCTCCATGTGTACTCTTTTTCTACTGATTTTCTATTCTCCTCTCAAAATTGTGGAGTCTGAGTTTTCACCACAAACAGGTGCCAGCTATCTTCATATGCTACCCAAACAATTTAATCCGAACGCAGCTTAGTGATTCTGATGAGTTGTTGCAGATGTTTTTGTTTGTTTCTTTGTTTTAATTTAAATAATATAAATCCAAATCATGAGGTTAAAGCAAAATTCTTTCTGTGTTGGCACATTGTAAAGTAGCATACAGGTTATGTAGATGTCATCATTTGTTATTGTTTATTGTCATTTATTAATGACAAATAATACGTAGGCGGTCCCAAGGATTGCACTTCAGTTTGGACTGTTAGGATGCTGACAACTAAATATTTCCTTTTCCTGCTTAAAAAATCTTACATCACTGATGGTATAAATTCGTTCAAATGAGGTACTTTACTCACCAGAACTCTAGTGAGAAACTGTTCTATCCACCCATTTTTGTACTTTGGTATAGAAATTTTAACTTTTCTCCAGACACTGGCTTGATTTCTTTTTCTTTCATTTTGACAGAAGTTTGAACTACTGATTTTTTATTAAATTGAATAAAAATAATAAAAAAAGAAATACAGCTATTGTTACAGGTGATAATGAAATAGAGATTCTTTTGCATGTCAAGAAAAGAATGCTATAATGAAATTTTGCTTTGTAGCTGCAGCAGTTATGTGCTGTAATCTCTAGACACTCCTCTCCCTTATTCATAAATGAGTTGTTTAAATTAATGTACAATAAGCCCTGATCAGATTTTAGGATGAAGTACAAGACAGCTGAGACAAATGATGTTCAGCCATCTAATTGCCTAAATTAATTTTTTGATTCTTACATTCAGTGGCAAATCTGTCAAGACACAAAAACTCATCCCCTTCTGCCTGTCTCAGATGTTCAAGGTTTAGTCCCAAATACAATAATTAGCAGTATCACAATGAGAGCAGAATTCAGTGACCATTGTTATTTCATGGTTTCAGCAGCTCTGTCGCACTGGGAGTGCTTTGAATTTTTCACTCAACTTAGCAACGTACTCTTTGATACACTTTTCATTATTAAGCTAATAGGGAGGCTCATGGAGGACTTTAAAATGGATTCAAGTGTGAAATCAGTAGGTAATATACATAATGAGGCCATTGCTACAGCTGTGCTGCTTGGTAAAGTTAAGCTACAAAGAAACTTGAAATTGGCTTTGGCTTGGGTTAGACCTGCACCTGTGAACAGCAGAGATATTGGGAATGTCAGGCCAGCAATCTGAGATTTCTTAATCAGCTAAAGTTATCTATGGGTAAGTGACCTTGCACAGCTGATTTGGGGGAAGGGGAAATAACTTCCCCTTCTTTCATTGTTTTTCATGGGCAAAATGGCAACAAAACCTCCCATGTGTGTTTCTCCCATTTATCTCCTCAGAGGTTTTGACTATAAACATGGTTTCCTCTCTCACTTACCTGTTTGTGGAGTTTGGGCTTTCTTACCTATCTAAATTATCACAAAGCTTCTCATGGTAATACAATGGTTTGTTATGGATCTGTCTGAGAATTCTGAGTGGGTCCCAT
The DNA here is from genome assembly GCA_013399915.1 of Illadopsis cleaveri. Taxonomy (NCBI): domain Eukaryota; kingdom Metazoa; phylum Chordata; class Aves; order Passeriformes; family Timaliidae; genus Illadopsis; species Illadopsis cleaveri. Next base: position 35,812 of record VXBB01011037.1, on the reverse strand, counting down.
CTTGCAAACACCTGAGTGTTTTCAGACCTTGCTGCAGTTGTCAATCACTCACTGGTATAATAAGGCAATTAAAATTAATTTTTCAAGTTCTCTAAATCTGTCTGTGCATTTCTATAATTGGGAAGCCACAAAATTGTGCCCAGCCTTGTGAAAACTTGGGTGTTCTTGTGGCTAAGAGTGGCAGGGGAGAGCAGAGGGAAGAAATAAAGGCTTGGTTCTTATCTCTGTCACATACTTTTCATGCCTTATAGCATGTCGCTTAGTCTCTGTGTGTCTCTGTAGGGAGCTTGTAACTACTTGTACCTGTAGGGATAATAGCCCTTCTTCTCTCTTCTTATCCATGCCATTGTTTTGGTTTGTGAACTCTTACTAGTAAAAGACTGTTTTTTACAGTGTGTGTGTAATGAGATGATATCTATACTGTTTCCTTCAAGCTGCGCTATAAATATTTTTGAGAATCATCTGTCAAAATATTTTAAAAAACAAAAAAATCATGCTTTTAGGAAAACAATGCTCCCATGCTTCTGTTGTTGTTGTTTCGGAGTGAGGCTTTTTTTGGTTGGTTGGGTGTTTTTTTTTGTTTCATTTTTGTAGCCCACAAAGAAAGCACAGTCAGAATTTCCTGAAATAGTCTGTGGTTTTCCTCTCTGCATGAACTGCTGTGCTGTATCTTGCAGTTGTGGTCTACCATGAGAGTGAGACAAACTGGGAATCCACAGGATCTGATCTTCAGCATTCTCATGAGGGGGGAAGCAGAGGGGCAAATGCCGATCTTGTCCCTCTTGTGACCAGTGACAGGACTCTAGGAAGTGATGTGGAGCTGAGCTGGGGGAGGTTTAGGTCAGATGTTGGGAAAATGTTCTTCACTCAGAGGACAGCTGGGCACTGGAACAGGCTCCCCAGGGAAATGGTTGCAGCACCAAGGCTGCCAGAATTCAAGCGTGTATGGACGATGTCCTCAGGCACAGGGTGTGATTGTTGGGGTGTCCTGTGCAGGACCAGAAGTTGGACTCGATCCTGATCAGTCCCTACCAATTCAGCATATTTTATGATTCTGTGAATAAAGGGATCAAGAGTAAGAACAACAGTTCTAGTGACAGTACTTCAATTGTTTTTCTGACTAGGAATTAAATGTTTCTAATCCTGGCTTCTTGAAATGTTTCATTTTAATATGTTTTGTTTATTACAAATCTACCAGAACTTTCTCATCTGTGAAACAGTCAAATTGTTATTGAATTAATATGTTGAATTTAAACTAGGGGTGATAGAGAGATTTCAAGGAGGACAAAAATTCAGATTTAGGTCGTCAGGTTTTTGTCTTGTTTTTGGTTTGGGAGGTTTTTCTGGCAGGTGCTGTTTGATGTGTTCAGTGCAGTAAGCATGGATGGTGTGATGTTGTAAGGATGTAGCTATTCCAGGTCACACTTACAGACTTGCAGAACTAACACACCTATGATAAAGAGAATATGTGCCTGAGGAAATGCAAGTGATTGTGCAGTTGTGAAAATTAGCATTAGCCTGAATTTACTTCTTGCAAGCAATCTGGGGCACTCAGTAAAAGAGTGTACTTTCTGTGGTCCTGCCTGAGCTCAAGCAAATCTCTTTGTGACTGTATATTTGTGTCTAATGAAGGCTCGTTCTCTCAGGGAAATGAAAGTACTGTGGCCTTTAAAGGACAGGAAGAAGGCATCCTTAAAAATAAAGATGGAGAGAGGGTGGAAGAGGGAGACTCAAGATGCTTAAAGCAGCTTTTTTGATTTTGGGGCATCTCACAGTGGAATATACAGTAAAGCCTAAGAGTTAGGGGACTAATCAGTCTTTTCTTGAGCCAGTGACCTTTTTGTCATTTATATTTGTTACTCCAGAAAAAACACAATATCTCTAAGTCTTCCTTCTGATGGAAGCAGATGAATTCAGGGAATTCTAATTCCAGAATATTACCCAGAAATTGAGAAACCAAATTGTAACAAAGTACAGAAAAAATATATGCTTGAAACTTCAATAACTAACAGTTGTTGGAGAAATCTGAAACCAGGACTCCCCTTACCTAGCACAAATTTTGACAACTGGCCACACAGAATTTTTAGTATTATTTTAAATGCTCTGAAATGTTTAATGAAATGTTTTTGGTTTAAAGGATAGGAGCATATCTCAACACTCTTGAAGAGAAAGTTGCAATGCCAGAAATCCCTTAAGGAAGTCATAGTCTCTGCTATGAGATCCTGGGCAGGGTGACTTGAATAAAATTCTGAATGCTTCAGAGCTCATCCAAATTGAGTGAAGTCTGAACCTCAGAGATTCACACTCCAGCAGTTTCTTTGATGTGAAACAGTTTGTGAGACAAATTCAGGAAAATTTATTGTCTATCAAAGATTTTTGCCACTGCCCAGCTGTGGGACAATGCCTGGCAGTGGTGTGAGAGCAAAGCATGGGGTAGATGCTTTCTGCTCTGATGTGGGGCATGGCCACTGCTGAGCAAAAAGAATAAGACTGGACCACAAGTCATGACAGTTCAAAGCATTACAGGGTTTGAGCTAATTCCTAATTCTCTTTGTTCTCTTTCCCTAGGAGAAAAGGAGCCAGGACAGGCAGGTGATTACTTTTGGTTGTTGTTGCTGTACCACAGTTAGAAAAACAAATGTGGCTGATTTGTTTGATTTTGGCTTAACTGTTCCAAGACAGGTTAATCAGTGCAGTGTTTCCTAGTGCTCACAGCTGCCCCAGTACATCAGCTGTCCTCCTGCAGGGAGGCAGCTGATCTTGCCTTGGTGATTTCAACTGTTACTGCAAACCTCATTGCCCTGGACCTCTGAAGGAGCAGCTCCATTTAGTTTTAACTCATTCTCTTTCTCCTAGCTTTAGATTGCTAAAGACTAGGAACAGAGGAAGGAGGAGATAGAAAAATTTTTTTAAAAAAATTCAGCTCCAGATTCTCTGTCACATGTAATGCTTTTCTGATAGTTAGGCACCACATAGTCACTCCTGATATAGTAAAGTATATTTTAAAAAGAAAACTGAGGAAATAGCCTCTAATGATTCTTTGCAAAATGTTATTTTTGCCTCTGCAATAACGGATTTTCGTCTCAGTGGTGGCCAACAGCCAGGAAAAGAGCAAGACAGTGCTTTCTAATAGAATGTGTGAATCTTCCTTACAATGTTAAAATAAGGAATATTGGGTAATTTCCTTCAGAGGCAGAAAAAAACTGTTCTGCATGGGTGTACTGCTCATGATCTCTCTGTGGTCCCTCACCCGGGGTTATGGTGACTTGATGTCCTGCTTGGTTTGTGTAGGCAAGTCCATGTTCCCGTGTCTCTTTTTTTTAAACTTATGCAACCACTCTGCTCTGTCAACTGCCGAGGCAAGAGCTGTGCTGGGACCTTATGCAAGGCACGCAGGCTGCTTTTCTCCTCTAGTGGAGAAAAACTTGTGAGTGAACTTGAAGTATGATCCCAAATCCCACCAGATCCTAACTGCTGCTGGGGTAAATGTAACATCTCACCCTGCTGAGAGCATAGTCTTTGTTGTTGCCCACACAGCTGATGTTATGCTGCACACGTACATTGCCCCCCACGCTCCCCCCATTAAAATTCAATTGAATAGAAAACATTTTCTTGAAGCTTTTTCGAAGTTAAGACTGTGCTTAATTTTGGCTGGTTTTCTGCTTTTCTTTCTTCTTCTATGCATCTTATCCTGCCTTATTGTATAATCCTCTCTGTGTGTTTACGTATGGAGCAAAGCTGAAAGAGAAATTCCCACAGTTTCTTTTTCACTTTGGACTGTTTTTAAGACTTAAAAACCGTAGTAGTATGTCTTTTCAATGAAATAATTTTGAAATAAAAATTGTCAGGGATCAATTTGTAATAACAATTTCATGTTCTTTCTTTCTCTTTTGATTGAAATCACTGAATTTGAGCTGCTGTCTTATTGAGTGAGAAGGCTGGGAGCCTCATACACTAGGACATTGGATCTGGGAGTGCACTAAGTGAAAACTAAATTAACATAATAGACAATAAGCCCAAGCCTTCTATTTGTGATTATTCTGTGAATGTTTTTTGGGTTTTTTTTTTGGTGAAGAATTGCAAGGGCGTAATATAAATAGTGGAAGTGATAGGAAACTTTCAGTTTCCTAAAATTAAAACAATTTAAGAATACAGTACACTAGGAAGTACTGTCCCAATACCAATGACTGCTGCTTTCCATCAGGAATAAAAAGTTTTGGTTACTAATTTTATTGTAAAGGTAGTAGGATTGTGTGTCATTGCACCTGCCAGTCTCACTTGGTTCCATGTAGTTGTTGCAAAAAAAGTAAATTAAAATATGACTAAATATTAGAATGGGGAAATTCCATCTGTTCCTACCAAAAGCTGTTAAAAACCATATAATACATGTTGAGACATGAAGCAGAGACACCTTAGTAGCACACTTAAGCAACGCAGAGCTTGTAGCTGCATGTGTGTCTCCTTTTTCTACTTAGCACTGGAAATTTCTAGGCTTTGATTTGAGTGGAAGTGGTACCTTTCTGCCTCTGAGACAGGCCAGGTGCTAGTGGAGTGTATTAGACCTTGTACCTGCTGCTGTGTTCTAGTCTGATGAGGAAAACCTTTCCTGTGCTGGCACTCCCATGCTTTGGATTGTTCTGAGCTGAGCACTGTCCTATGTATTACTTCTTTTACCTGAGCATCATGATTATTTTTTAATTCAGGAGCCAAACTAACAAAACATGATGCTTTCCTGAAGAATTGTCTCTAGTGCAAATGGACAGTATAAATAATTTTCCAGCTCTCTGATTTTACATCTACGTGTGCATGTTTGGGAAAAGAGATAAATGTCATCCTGGTTTAACTGAAGAATATGTGATCCACAGGTTGGTCTTAGGCTGAGTACAAGGAGGAGCTCCTAATCCCCTTCACTTTCTGCCATAAGCATTCTGGAAAAGTTGACTTTTCCAATAATGAAGCTGGCCATACTAATTATGACGTATTTGAAGATTGTATGCTTGAGTTATCCTTTGTTTTGTGAAAGCTGGCTTCCAAACATTTTTAGGAATGGGTTTTTGAGGACAGTTTGTCCAAATCTGACAGAGGCTGCAATTCTAACACTTACCATGTGAATTCAATGTGATGTCTTTGCCCTAGGCAAAATAACAAATTTTGAGCAAATTTATCCCAGTGAGAATTTAATACTCTTTCCACGAAGAAATGTCCCTATTTTCAGTGTGAATCATACCTGGATTATTAACATGTGAAATAACGGTTTTCAAACTTTGCAAATAATTTACATTTGTAAGCACACTAGTGAAAATTCAGTGTAAAAAGTTTTGGTTTTCTATGGAAGATTCTGATTTTTATGAAGCAGTGTGATTTCCCTCTTTTTTTTTTTTTCCCCTTTCTACCTCTTAGCTCTGCTCTNTTTCTCTCTTTTTTTTTTCCCCTTTCTACCTCTTAGCTCTGCTCTACTGATGATGTTGCTCCTGTGTGCCTTTTCTCTCTCTCTCTTTTTTTTTTTTGTCAATAAGTTAATCCTAAATGCTGACACAAGAGATTTTAGGAGGCAGCTCATCCTATCAGTTGTTGATAGGGTTCACTGTTAGTGCAAGTCCTAAGTCAGGGCATAAGCCAAGATCTGAGCTACAAGTGGAGACTGGAGTAAACAGACTTGACTAACTTTTACTCGCCAGGGATTTGGCCCAAATATTTTGGCTACGATGGGGAAAATTAATGTTGGTTCTTAATTAGCTAAATGTGAGATATTTTGCATTTATATTTGTGTTATTTCACAGTTCAGTATATTTTATATCAAGCTTAAAAGTAATAAACTTCTTTTAATCCTATCACCCTACAGTAAAATAGTGGAATGTTTACTAATTGCTCAGAAGCACTTTATTTAAAGATAAATAACCTTTGTATTGAAAATTAAATTTAAAATTGTTTAATTTTATGCTGATATGCTAAAAGCAGTACTGTATACAGATGTCTTTATCATCAGTTTTACCAAGGGGTCCTATAACACATATGTTTATAGTATATTAGCAGAGAATTTGAATATACCCCATAAGTAATATAAAGTAGCAAAATAGGATGGTGCACCCTGACAAAAGAAACATATCTTTAATAATGAATTTCATTTGTGAGTGATGTTTATCTGTCCTTTCCATCCATGCAATAAGAATTCTCAAAGTCTCTCATCTACTCCATTTTTTTCCCTGGCTCCAGTATGTGATTCCTAGTATTTCTAGCTCTTTTTGTGATCTTTTTGAAAGTTTTCTCATCTTTTCTAGTGCATTTGCTTCCCACTTCTTCCCTGCAAGGTGTTAATCTTTCCTGGTGCTTCTATTTCACATAAGGCATTTACATGCTTATTTCATTTTCCTTGAATCCTTAAAATGCTTTTTTAAAAAATCCATATCTTTATGTAGCAATGGCATTCTGAAATTGTCAATACTTTTTTTTTGGTAAAATGCCTTGTAGGAAGCAAAGAAAGCAATAAAACTCCTTAAGTGTCCTTGGTTATGGAAATAATGTGAACCACTCTTCTATACTGTGCCTGAATGTACAAGCAACTGCTGAAGATTTCTGGGTACAATGGCCAAATCCTCACCCTTCAATAAACAATATATTAATTCTTATAAGAAACATTCAATTTGATTCAACTTTAAGTAGTACAGAAAAAAAAAAAGACTTGTAGGGAGTATGTGGGGGAAGAGTCTTCCATATCAATCTACTTGGTTTCTACTAAACTGATTCTTACTGCATTGTGAATTCAGGGTAACATCTTTGAGACCAATATCTGTAATCTGGAGGTTTGGTTGTTTTATTTTTCAGTCTGGTGTACTTCATCTGGACCCAAACAATAGTTAACAATGGTTGCAGACTACAGGAAACAACTCATACATTCATTGAGTGCAGCTGGACCCACATCAGATTTCCATCCAATGCCGTTACAGTTCTTGTGAGTGATTTCTGGAGTACAAGGTGTTGGTTTACTGCTCTTGTGAGCAGCTGGAATAGCTGGAGATCGGGGGGCTGCACAGAGGTAGGGAGGGAAGAGAAGACTGAGGAGTGGGGATAAGGATCGGAGCCTGTTATTCTAAATCATCCACATGGCTGCTCCCAAACGGCTTTGACATGGACCATTGTGGATCTCCCATACCCTTGTAGTTGTGTTCCTTCAAATCTCAGCTCTTAGCATTAACTCTCATCTGTTAACCTGTTCTTTGTTTTGCACACTGTGTTGTGCTTTTAAGAACCAGAGGCTGTGGGGTTGTGGTGTGGGTTTGTGCTGTACCAAACGCTGTGTGGCACAGTGTGCCTTCGCCCCCCAGTCTGAGGCAGGAAGAACAAGGCCTGGGGTGCCTTAGCACTGGAGTTAGTGACAGACGCACAGGGTTCTGCTGGAGCTGCAAGATGAGGGCTCTTCTGTATTTAAAGACAAGTTTATACAACACAATGTGACACTTGTGTTACCACAGATTTTGGTACCACTTGTTCTCAGCCTGCAAGCGGCAGCCATGGGAACCTGCCTGTGGGGCCTGGTCTGAGGCAGGAGAGCCCCGGCTGCAGCACTGCCCTGGCCTTGGGCTTCCTGTGAAACCCAGCAGAGGCCATTGAGAATTACTCTATTTTCCCTCCTCTGTTTAACTCCCACAGTGGCCTTGTGAGGCCGATGAATTATGTATTACAGACTGGTTTCACTCTCAGGCTTATCTGCATTAGCTGAGGCGGTTCTGGAGGAGGCAGCGGCTCCTTGGCGGCCGTGCCCACAGGAGCTCACCGAGCCAGGTTAGCCCTGCCTGGAGCTGCCCTGGCTGGTTTGGGGTGCAGACCCTGGCCTGGGCTCCCAGAGCCCAGAGATCCTGGAGGATGGGACTGCTGTGCTGATGGAAAAGTGGTCATCCTTCCTCTTGGGTGTGTTCAATATCCAGTTGTACATCCTCTGTTTTATACCTGGCTGCATTTGTGTTTCTCTACAGTCAGTTGCCTGTAGAAAATGTAAATATTAGAAAATGTAAATATTTTAAGTATAAGGCTTTAGAACTTTTCATGTTGTTGCTCACCAAAAGGTATACACTGTATGTTTTCAATGCTTTTGCTAAATGAATATATAACTTTTATTTTTCTATGAAGTGGAATATTTTCCCTAAGGAGTTAACTAATATCTCTGAAGCCTTCTAAGGTTAAGATTTGAAAAACCTTCACTATATGTCCGTGATTTTCTGATTCCATTGCTTATTTGTTTAGGCTGATGGGAATAGGCTTTGTCTACAGCGCTTGAAGAAGAAAGGAAGATTTTTGTGCTCCCAGGAGGCGAAGGCAGTTTTCATTGGCATTTTAGTGAAATATTAAAGGCTAAGCAGATTTGCAGGGACACACTGCAAAGGCTGTCACAGTGATCAGAGAGGTACTGGAGTGAGGAAAGGGACAGCTAAATGTGTAGGTGGAGAGTCAGTCCATTTGAGCAAAGGTATGAGTAACTGAGGTTATGAATTGGTTGCAGATGGAAGATGGCAAGCAAGAAAAGTGGAACAAAATTATATTGACATCCCTGTGTTGTCTAAAGACCACTACAAGACCATTAGTATTGCTGCGTAGCCAGCAGGGAGGCCCTGTCAGGGTGAGATTTTACTTAGGCAACTGGTATTGATTTTTGGTCTGCCGCCAGGATGTAGGAAGGAAAAGATTTTTTCTTTTTTTTCTTTCTTTTTTCTCCTGTGTCCATATTCATGGATGCAAAGCAGTGTGTCTGGACCTGGGATGTATGGTTCAGAGTGTGTGTGTGCTGTCATGACTGACTTTATTGGGCTAAAAATCTTTTGAATTGACCTTCAGACTTCTGGCCTTGCCTTTGCTCATCTTTTCCTCTCATGTCTCCTTTAAGGCCATGCTAGAAGGCAAAATTAAGAATCCAACACGTGGTTGTGGCAAACTATTTTTCTTTTTGGTCATTTCTGAAGGAATTTTGAGCGAGTTTGCTCCCTGGGCAGCAGCAGCAGCCAGAGCTGTGAGGGCTCAGGTCTCCCCTGGGGTTGCTCAGGGTGCTATGGGGCCCCTGGTAAAAGCCAGTGGCAAATATCACAGCAATGTAGGGAGAAACTCTAAGGAGTCAAGCTGCCTTTAATTTCTGGCCAAAGTCTGATGCAGATACTGCCAGATAAAGCTGTTATTAGTGTTTCTGTGTTATTAGTTCTGGTGAAAATAGAGTGGGGGCTAAAAATGGGCCATGAAGCAGCTGTCTGGCCAAGGTAGCGGCTCTTGTTCTTGGGTCTCACTTGATGCGGCAACCTGGAACACGAGTAGATTAGTACTTAGTGATACTTCTCTTTTTTTTTTCCTCCTGCAATGGAGGGGTACCAGTTTCTCTTCTGTATTTATGAGTCCCCAGTTAAATGTGTACAATCAGTTTATTTCCCTACTTCCTAAGAGAAAACTTGGCAAAGAGAAATTTCTGGGTAGAGAACTTGTGTGAGAAATAGTGAGCTGAGATCTACTTGTAATGGATGGACAGAGACTGACGTGGTTTAAATCACACAGGATCATTCCTCATGACTTACATTAGATCCTAATATATTGTTATTAATTCATTTATTTAGCTGAGAAAATTAATCTCAGCGATATGTTTTTCTTCATTCTATTGCATGTGTGATAAACACTTAGCTAAGGGTGCCTTTTCTTTAAAATTTATATACCTGTACTCAGAAAATTGAGGCTGCAAAATTGTTAGATGAACAAGCACTGAAACAGAACAGTGCTGTTCAAGTGCAATAAATGAATTAAATCTCCCATGCTATTTCATCCCTGTTTATCTATGTCTTTGCTTTTCTCTCATGTTTTGCAGCCTACTTAAATTCATTCTGTTATGTGTTTGACAGATTATTCCTATGGAGTATAGGTCTGAACACTGCTTATTTCCAAGGAGATAAAATTAAAATCGTCTTTTGGGAATTTGGCACTTTAATTATGGGCAATTTTTAAACCAATTAGTTTTGATCATTGAAACACCAGATTAAATCTCAGCATTGATTGAGGTCAGTTCTGTTAAGTCTTCAATTTTCGTGTTGTCTTGTGGAACAGACAGCTGTTTATCCTGAAAAATTGTTTGCTGCTGCTTTGTTTACACTCTCTCCTACTTCAGTTCTGGCCACATATCTGATTGTGAAACAATTATAATCAAGAAAACAAAACCCCAATCTAGGATACTGTAACTTCTAAACTTGTAAATGTTTTTAATTTTGCCTTATTCATAGTGATTAATTAGAACTTTTTGCAGACTCCCCATCTATTTCTGTGTGATAGTGATTAAAGAGTAGAAAAAAACCCCCATTTATTTACAAAGTCTATCAAAAGTGCTAAAGCATGTCTGTTCTGAAGCACAGCAGAAGTCAAGTCCTTAGCTTATTCTTTTTCCTTAGCTTATTCTTTTTCCTTAACTCTCCCTCCAGGACCTACTCAGATTCTCTTTGGCTTGACTTTAACCCCGAGATGGAAAATTATCTGATTTGGGGTTCAATCTCCAAGAATTGTCCCTGTTTGTTTGTGGAGGGTGTTAGCCCCTTATAGAAGAACAACATGCACAGTTCCAAATTGCAGCTCATTTGATTAGGTCTGTAAAGGTCCAGAGTATACAATATTGTATTTAATTTTACTGTTCAATGCTTTAAGTACCTCCCCACACTATGATAACCAAATCTTTATCTGAATTCAGCCCAGTTAGGCTATAAAGTAATCAGCAAAAGGCTTCTGGGTTTTAGTTGCTGCAGAAAAGCTGATGCAATATGAGTAATGGTTTGCAACACTGCGTGCAACAATGGTTTTATACGATGTAAGCATAAGATCTATTTCCTTAAGAAACTGAGGTGTTTTATGAAGACCTATTAGTTTAACAGAGAACATTTTCATCTGTGCATTTTGCTAGAAAATACTACTGGAGGTTTGGATGCCACTTGGATGTGTGTTATTTATGAGCAGGGCTGCTTTTTTAATCATGCTTTTGCAAAACATCAAATACAACGGCACCACTCATTCTAGTAATGTTTTCAAGCACAACACCACCCTTTATTCCTGTAACGTTTTTATACAAATATATAACTTGCAAGTGACTGTTTTAAGTGCAAAATTATTTTTTAAGTTTGCTGGAACACTCTGTATACCAAAGATCTTTCCTTTTGGTCCTTAACACACATGCATGTAGTCTAGTTGCCCTTCTAAAACCTTGAACTTGAATTTCAGTCTGAAAACCATAAATTCCTTAAGCTGAACACAGACTTTTGCCTTTATGCAGAAACATTTGCTAAATTTAGAAATATAGACAACAGTTCCAGGAAATGCTATGTAGAATCTTTACTTTACATCATTAGCTGACAAGTAAGAACCTGAACCTTACTTGCAAGCCAGTAAGATGGGGTTGTTTTCCTTGCTGCTGTTTGATAGCAAATGATTACAGATAAGCTGTAGGGATATCCATTTATTCACAAGGACTTTGTCTTGCAGATGAAAAAAACATTACCAATTCAGAAAGCACTCTATGTATGGCAATCAATTCTAACTCTGCCTTTCTGCTGATAATGGAAGCTTCTGTCTCACCCCCTGTCTGGCTCACGCGAACTCCTCTTCAACACGTTCTGAGCTTGACAAAGTTGTATAAATCATTTTATGGTAACAGAAGATATTGTTAGGCTGGTAAGCAGAAAGGAATAAATACACAAGTGTCAAGCTGCCTTCAGTTATATCTATTTATTACCCCACATGAATGCACACAGTGCTTCATAAAACTCCACCAGTATTTTAATCAAGTTACGTCTTTTGGGAGAGGGAGAAGCTGCTGTAGGGGTGATGTTAACTAAACCTTCATGCTCAATAGAGTGCAGAACACCAATTAACGAGACTCTTGCTCTAAAAGTGCCCTAATTTCCCATGTGAGCCAGGAGAATCTTTTATAAGAAGGCTTATAGGACTCTCTGGGACTTGGTGTGCTAGCTAGAGAAAGGTGACATAAACACAGGCAAGTGTATCCACTAGAGGGTATTGGCACACTATATATGGTGGTGCATTATAGATAATATCTAACAGGTCTCATTTATTATGCCTTAATATGAGACCTTTAAAAGTCCTTTCTCTTGTAAAGTCCATATTCCCCAGAACCTTTTCCATTTCCTGGTAGCAAATGCATTCCTAGTATGAGCTCAATTGCCATTAGGAGAACAGAGGGGTGGGAAGCTGCTCACCACCAAATTATCAAATGGCTCGTGCCCAGGTGCTGATTGAAATATTTATGTAGTCAGAAGACTTCTAGAGAGTTGGAATGTCAGTTGAGCAATACGAAGACTTGCCCCTGCCTGGCACAACAGCTTTCAGGTGAGGGATAAGTGGGTTCAAATTCTGCAATCCAAGCATTTCCAAAAAGCATCTGCCCTGGAGTGGAAAACACACAGGAAAAGAGCTCCTGTTTTAAATAGCATCCACTCATCCCATTGTTATCAAGACATTATAACAAATCCAGGATAAGGCCTTTAAGTTTATAGTACAAGGCTGGTTTGCTTCAGAGAATTTATATTTATTGTTCAAATAAATGACCTATCACATTATAATCCTAAGAGTACTGCTTTTCAATTTAAAATGTTTGCTGATTAGGATTGCTATAGGAATTGTTGTATTTGCTCTAAATGACTATTAAAAGGAAGAGAGAAAGGAATTGTGTAGTGTGTGTGAAAATATCAAGTGTCTCACATGGGCATTGGAGTCAATGGAAGACTCTGGGTGGCTTTCATTAATTTTTTTAAAAAAATCTCTTTTGGAAAACAGTAAGAAAAATGAAGTTACCTGCATGGAAGTACATAGTTTAGTGGTGGACCTGGTAGAGTTAGGTTGATGGTTGGACTTGATCTAGAGAGGTCTTTTTGAACCTGATGATTCTATGATTTTATGGGATTACTTGCAGTGCTCTGAGGCTGTTCTTTTGGAAATTTTAAGGTCTTGGGGAAAATACCATGATAAGTGGTGATTCAACCCTGGACATTTTACATTAAGATGTATATCTGCATAAATACCTGCAAATTCCATGTCTTTTGAGAGCCTGGGGAATATAAGTCATAGAGGGAATTTTCTGACTGGTATGAAAAAGTCTAGCCTGAAGAAGCGCCTGCCCTACTTGTAACAAACCTAATTTTTGGATGTGAACAAGGCCCACCACAATACACTGATCCCAAAAGCAATGCTGATGACAAAAATGAGTGAAGTGAAACCAACAACAAATATTGCCTTGTTTATATTACAAAAGCCATTGACTTTCTTTCCCATGATAGCACACTGGCTCAGGGAATTGATGATAATGCATGTGAGCATGTCAGAAAAGCATTTTAATGAGAAAGCCCTTTATGTAATATCTATTTTTATTCAAATTGGAGATTGAGGGATCAATTAACAGGATGAGATGTTCAAGGATTGGTCTGAAAGAAGTAGTTTCATTGTTGTAGTCATTAATGAAAGTGTTCTCCTTAAATATTCAAACATCTACAGCAGTATTAAAAATTAATCTATGTACCATATATGAATACTTGCTAATTTTTTTTGGTAGAAGGTAAATTTAAAAGAACTGATTATGTGAAGGGTACTACTTGTTTAGGTAGATTTTTTTTTTCCTTGTAGCATTGATAGTATGGTTTGAATAATTTATTTAAAATTTAGTGAGGGATAAAAACAGCTTAGATTTTCTGATTCTTCTTCCAAAATAGATTTTTACAATAATGTGCTGATTTTAGTGCTTTACCTAAACTAATTTTAATTTATCCAAGTTACCAGTGCAATAATATAAATATTTCCTGTCTTTTTGGAGTTATTTTCAGATATGTAGACTTTAACAGCCTATTTTCATATATGCATACTTCTGTGATTAAAAAAAAAAAGACCCACACAATTTTATGTAGGCCTTTGTAAAATAGTGTCCTATTTTATTGTGAACAGGTCTGTTTTCTATTCATTATTTCTTGTTAACATCCTCCAGTAAAATCACCTGTATATTTTTTCACGTGATATGCCTGGTTTTCCATTAGATGTTCTACCTCATGTTTTTCCTCATTGAACACCACCTGTAATTTTCTATCCACATCTCAAATTTCTGAATTTGTGTTTTACTCCTTATTTCAGTCATTATGGACAGAAGTCAGTTATCACTACACATCACAATTTCTGTAATCACTCTTTAATAGAAAATGATTTTCAAATTTCCAATATATTTGTTTCAGTTGCTCCGAAATAATTAAGACTATCGAACAAGGCCAGTAGCCTTTATGTTCATGAAATAAATTATGTAATCCCTATTTCATGTAATTCTGAGTGGCATCTGGGATAGACTAATGGAATGTTGATATCTTGTACTATTTGAGGCAAAGTGTTTGAACTCTGGATAATTTTGCATCCCTTTGCTAACTCTCAGGCCAAATTTTGGTGTTGGACTCTGAGAAAAGTCCTAACTTTTGCTGCTAAACATGTAGCAAGTTCACAGATATATTAACCCTCATTTTCCACTGTAAAGTAAGATGAATAATCAAATAATACAAACAAAGCTGTATCTTCCAGGAAGCACCCCACGAGTCCAGGCTCCTTGCATTTCTATTGCTTTATCCAGTGGTTGGTAGCATCAGCTGTTTAGCTTTTCCATTCTGCATTACAGTATCCCACCACAAAAAACTTCCTGAACACCACATTAATGGATTGAGAAAAATTAAGTTGAAAAAATAAATCAGCTATAAGTCTAAGTATTAGCATTTTGGCATGACTTTAATTCTTTTCCACTTTATGATACTCCTTCCATTGTGTTTGTGGTATAATGTTGTGTTTTTGCAGAACTTTAAGTAAATCATGGGAATAATTGTATTTCCACTGGGAATTTAATGGCAAAATCCCGTTTTTGTTTTAACAATTTACCAAAAAGTTGCCTCACCCTAATACTCAGATACAACACCTCTCTCTCATGTCAATACTTAGGTTTAAGAATAAATGGCAATATAAAAATTAATCCTGTGTTAGTAAATAATGGCTCTGCAGTACCATTTTCCTGTGCTTGCCTTAATAAAACAACACTCCAAAGAAACCATGGACTTTGAAAAATACTCTTTAGTTTCACTTGGCGTAGAGAGATAAATTTACTCTGGAGAAAAAAATACTTGTGACTTCTTGGGATTCTAGATTTTTGATTAATTGATTTGGCACTACCAGTCATGTAACCACATTACAATACCATCAACTGCTTTGTTGCTGCCAGACCGAGGACACAAAACAGTGCCAGGCTGTGCTTTGTGATTAAAGCCTGTGTGTCTGTGTGTCTGTCACATTAATGGATACACAGGTAAAGTCTTCCAGGAACATACACAGGAGAATGTAAAAATGCATACTGTACATAAGATTCCTTATGATACTAATATATTTTCTAAGGTGTAAAGCAAACTCAAGTTTTATAATCCCAAATTTCGTGTTACAGAAAAAGTGTGCAATTTTAGTATACAAACATTTTTGGTAATAACTTCCTCTTCAGTTTCAAGCAGCCTTTCCTCATTTTTCTTCCATGTGTATTTGAGTGTAGTATTTCCCCATGCAGTTCTTTTTCTTTATTTTACTGGTGATGCAATATTTATGTGTTATTTGTAAACCATTTTGGATATTGTTACACATGACAGAAAAATTTGACAGATAAGTAAGGAAGTTACTACTACTACTACACCAATAATACCTTTACATCTAATGTAAAACACTGCTACACAGGTTAGCCATAGATAGATAGATGAGAAAGAAAAATAAACACAAAAATGTCCAAAAATGTCTTAGGGTGACTTTATGAAGCTTGTATCACCACTTACCTGTTGTGTTTATGCTGGTTATTAAGTTCTGCACCTTTAAGCCTGGTTCCAAAGAGTGATGGGGGAAGAAGTAGTGCAGGCTTTGTTTGCAGACACTGCTCTTGCTCCCCCCATTCCTTCTCCTGGGCTGTGCTGTCTGCAGCATGGACAGCAGGTAGAGCTCTCCTTTGCTTTTAGGAAGTTTTTAGCTAGCTGAGGCAGAGAAATTCCCCAGGTTGTGGCTTTTCTTTTTCTTGGAACTGATCAGCCTGCTCTGGACTGAAAACCCAGATAAACTCTGGGAGCTCACACCTGTGGCCTGCCATGCCCAGGACGTGGCATTTTCCAGTGCAGGAGGGACTGATAAGAGACTGAGTGAGCTGAGCTGCACCCCATGACAAGGACTGTCTGAATTTGCCATCTCTTCAGAACAGTGAGAGTTTTTATTGTTTAATATTATTCATTTTTTCTGCTTGTGAATACTTCGCTTGTTAAATAAACATTTCTTTCCACTTTTCCCCCCAAAAAATCTTTTCCCAAACCAATTTTAAAAAGGCCGCTTAAATTTACTTTTTTAAAAAAACTCCATTCAGAAGTTTCGTCCCAAAATTTGCCCTAAACCGAGACAATAATCCAAATTCAAATTAATTTTCTCAAATTAAGCAACTGGCATTTCTAACATACCATAGAAATAAAATGCTATCTTTATGTCTATATATCTATAATTGAAAAATTATATATTCAAAATATTGGTGATACCTCCTTTTTAGAAAGCTTGCAAAATGTGTCAGTTGAAAAATACATTGCTTTAGCTCTATATTTTCGGAGGTGCTTGAGAGGTTTCTTTTTGTTATGAGTTTTGGTTTGTTCTGTGCTCCTGCTCTCAACTCAGGTGCTGATGCCCACATTGTGAGCATTCAAGGTTACTTTTATATAAAAGTGGGATTTGGCATATAGCCTCATGAAGCTTTTTCAGAAGGTCAAAGTGAATGGAAAACTTTTTGCTCAGACTTAAATGCATACTCTAGTAGCTTCTTTAAGTCAAAGCAAGACAGATGTTGGCCAATACATATTTTAGATGTTCTTTTTTTGGATAGTCTGCTGCAAGAGCACCTGTCCAGCCAAATGAAAACATCACATAGGAATGAAGTGGCACTTGTGCTGGTTCAAGCATTTTAAAGCAGACATACCCAACTATCACTTAACAAAGCAACATCTGTGGCGCAGGGGAAGTTTGAAATTATGCTGCTTATTGGGTTTGCTTAAACACGTGTCTACTATTCCAGTTTGTCTGCCTGGTACCACAAAAAGATGTTTCAGTGACTTTGGGAAATGAGGTATAAACAACAGTTTTGTTCTTGAGCTGACACACCTAGCAGAGAACACAGCTCCTCCTTAGGACAAGTGATATAGGGATCACAGTGGCAAAGTCTTTTCTGTGTGTTTTATCTACAGAGGTGAGGCTGTGTTTGCATTCCTATCCCCACATGCCTGACTTGGAATTCATAGAAAGTACTTCAGTAGCTCCGTCATATTGCATTTGCTGATCTGTAGGATTGGAAGATGAGCATTTCCAGGTTAAGGAATTATATTTTATTAATAAGAAGGTTCACTTATCAAAGGCACAGGATTCTTCCAGTTGTTGTGCACTGTTACAGGGCAAGCTAAAACTTTTTTATCAACAGTCAGAAGTGCAAGTAGTACTTTTGACTTTCTGTTA
The DNA here is from genome assembly GCA_013399915.1 of Illadopsis cleaveri. Lineage (NCBI taxonomy): Eukaryota > Metazoa > Chordata > Aves > Passeriformes > Timaliidae > Illadopsis > Illadopsis cleaveri. Next base: position 18,268 of record VXBB01011037.1, on the reverse strand, counting down.
ATATCTTTGATTGTAGGTAAAAGAAATAGGCTCCTAGATTCTTAAATGCCAATCTCTTCTCCTTTTACCTGAAGAGCATGAACAAAAGTGCATGTCCCATAACATTGTTTACCTTTCATCTAACAAATGTATTTGTATATGTGACATATTTCTATAGAGGATATCAACTCCTCTGAAATCAACCTTTTTAATTTAGCTACATACTGTGTAATTCACATCTTTAATTTAAAATCAATTCACAGTTGTACTTTGGTAAGCTGTAAGTTATTTTTTCTTCTCTATGAAATTACTCACATTATACATACTTTGTATAAATTATCTTACCTGTAGGTGATGAGTGTAATTGGTTTGGGTTAATTTAATTATGGTTGTTTCCAAAATGATAGTGGTGTGCTTATGCTTACCAGAGGAATGGTTATCCAACTGACCTGTGGATTATCTAGGCTCTGTAATTAGCTACTGCCAGTAAACAGCTAAAGGTGTAAATGGTATCCTCAAATGTTCATGTCTCTGAAGTAGTAGTCAGGACCATAAGTATTGTGAGATGTACTTTGTTGTCAGCTTGGGAGAAACCTAAAGGTAATTTCTCCACCAAAAGCACAGGGTGTGATTTGCTTCATGTCAGTGCCATAAGATATGAATGAGTCTTAAAAGTATCCCTAATAACCCCAGCTTTGCAGTATACAAATACCAGTAGGATTGTTGGTGGTGCACTGCTAAGGTTCCAGTCTTCTTATTCTGTTATAACCTGGGGATGAGCAGCCTTGAATCATATGAAGTTAGAAATACCCAGTGTGTAGAGGGATGTCAAAACCCTCATTTTGCCCTATGCTTTGAGCTGAGCAGTTGACCAGCAGAAACAACCATGTGCAAATGTGTGTCCAAAAGAAACAGCCAAAACATTGAGACTGTGATCCTTGAGACAAGCAGGAATTTGGGTGAGAGAAGGGTGGTGATCTTGTCTTGTTGTTTGAGATACTCAAGTATTAGAGATGGAGCAAAACCTGACCTAGTCTTGGTTACCTCTGTGATGACATGGAACACCTTGGTTGTCAGGGTGCCAAAGTGATATTTAGTAGTCTAGAGGCTATTTTTTTTCCTTTTTTCTGCAAAAGGTGTAGTTAAAAGTATTGTTTAAAACATGGTCCTTTAATACCAAAAGACATTATTGAAATCAACAAGGCAAACAAAAGTGATCCACATTGTCATGGATTTTTTGCTTCAGATTCTTTTTAACTACATACTTAGCTTTTACAATTGATAAACTGAACACTGCAGTATTGATAATCTCAATATAAACAATGGAATTAATTTTATTAATTTTCATTTTCTATCTTAAGTAACAGGCAGTAATAGACATTCATAAATAGAAGGAAGAAGTTTGTTTTCTTTCACTTTGATTTATTGGAAGAAAACTTACACCAACTAATATCTTACAAGAGGAGTTTGGTATAATAAATAATAAGGTTACAATTCTGGAACAGCAATTTCCTCATTTAATGCTGTTAATGGGAAAAGTTGGAGATATTAATTTGTCAATTACATTTGAAATGCATTAACAAGACACAAATAGCTCAGTCAAAATAGACACTGAATAGCTCATTACCCTTTCATATACTGCACTACAGGCCTAACTAGTGAGCACATGTTAGTAAAATGTAACAAGCAGTTTAAAATTTGCACACACAACTCTAACAGCTCTCAAGCCTTCTCATGTTAGTTACAGATGCATTCTTTTATTTTTGCTCTGTCCTTTTTCCCTGATGAAGCAGGTTAAATGAATAAATGCATCTGAAACTGGATGAAGTGTATCTAGCTGCACTATATATATATATTTAGCTGTAATTGGTTTTTAGAAATGCTGCTATCAAGACAAAAATTCTGAAATCTCCAATAATCGTTGCAGGAAAATAAGATATTAAAAGTTATAGTTATCAGTGTAGGTGTTTCTCTTACACACTGTGATTTGCAGTTCTTATTGCACAAGTGGTCTTCTACAAGGGAACCCAGATTTTCCACTTTTTTCCATATAATATAAATTATATTCTAAAACCATCAGTACTAAGTATTACTATGTAATTATTAATTATGTGTACTAAGTACTTTATTGTTTGGGATTTTTTTTTAATATATTATCTAATTGCCAAACTGTCTCTGAAGTGATTCATAAAAGTACTTTATTATCTTTTTAGAATACTTTGAGTCAGCTTGTTGTAACATCTTGAGCCTTTTTTATGCTTGATTTTGCTGTAAGAGCAACTCTGCTAGTAGCCTAAATATTTGTAGTATCTATACCATATAACAACTGTGTTTTCAGAAAGATAGCAGTGACAAATAGTAATAGAACAAAGTATTAGTAATTTTAACATAGGGGTGTGGAACAGCCAGGCCTTGAAGGTGAAGATGCAGGATGCCCCATGGAGGAGAAGTGGCACACAAGTGGGTACCAGAGACCTCCCAATTTTAAATAACTCACCAGTGGCCAGTTAGAGAAATGCAGACTTAGGAGTTGGATAAAAATTGTGTTGGGACAGGAAAGATAGTAAAGAACAAGTAGCTTGAATGCAAAATCTACTATATACAGTATGTCTGGATCACTAATGGAAGAGCAAAGTTAAAAGAAGACACATAAAAATGCCTTTACGACATCCTGGAGAAATCACTGTCAACATCATGCTGCTTGCAGTGAAGGAATTGGTGTGTGGGTGGCATTGACTCATTTCCCCCGCCAGGTGGGAGCTGTTGGTGTTGGGAGCCCAAGCAGCAGTCCACTCCTTTCTCTGTCAGAGAAAGAAATGGGCACTAGGAAGTGCACCCATATATCTTTAACTGTAATACATTGTCTTATTTAATTATAGATTGTTGTATTATTGCATGTTCCTTTTCTGTAACTGCTAAACTGGACTGAGCACTTTGACTGTGCCCTGAAGGCTCCAATTATTGTAATCAAAGTTTCTCAGTTTTACATCCAATGTGTGCTTTCCTCCTTATGTGTAACAAAACTTAGGTGTTCTTTGTTAAGCTGGATTAATGTGGAGGGAAAACTGCTGTGGTCTGCAGGCATCCTCTGGCCTGATGTGGCAGTGGACATTACTGCATTCAGGGCAAAGGCCATTATCTCTGTGGCTCAGTAGCAGGACAAGTGCTCCTGGTCACTCTTTCCAGGACTGTGAACTAGTTCTCTGTTGGTATTGGGTGTGTTGGTGAGAGGCAGGTGAGAAATGGTGTCCTGACCTTTTCCCTGTCAAAACAAGTTTGATTTAAAACCTCAGGACAACTTAATGTGAACTCTTGCAACTCTTCATCACGTTTTCATAATGCAGTCTCCTCCCTGGCTGGCCCCATGTCAGGGCTCCAGGGAGCCTCAGTTACATTGGTGTTCAGCCTGGAAAAAGCAACTCCTTGTTGTATGTCCTATTGTTGCAAATAAAAATCCCTGATGCTAAAGATATTCTTGAAAGGGACTTAAAATTCACAGCTCCTTTTGTCCAGTTCATGTTCTATTTCACTGTATGAATGATCATTGCAACTCTGCTGTATTTAGCTGTATCCATCAAGTGGAAATAGCTTATATTAATCCTACAGCAGAGACATAAACCTTCATTCCTTACAGGATTCAGGCACCTGTCAGGCACTTTAAGTAGCCTTTTGCCTCAGCTTGGCTTATACCCAGACTAGGATATTTCTCAGTTTTCAAAATGAATGTTCGTTTGAAGTTTGAGTTTCTGCTTTCCTAAGCTCTGGGTGGTTTCTGTGATGTCAAAACCAGGGCACTGGAGAGCTGACTGACTAAGAATGATCCTCCTCCTGCTGCTTGCTGTGGGACTGGTTCCTACCTAAGCACAGAAAGAGTAAGCGAGGCTTGTCTGGGGGCCCCTTCCTATAAACAGGTGAGTGATTGCAGCATTCACCTGTGGCTTAGACACCATCACTCAGCTTCCCACAAACACCTTTGCTCCGTGATTATTTCAGCTATCAGACAAACAAGGCAGCACGATGGTTAGAAATGAAAGTGACGACTGAGACAAGTTAGGCACAGGAGAGGCAAAAGTAAGGCCTCTCTCAATGCCAGTATTCCAACTGGTGTTTTGGGGCAGAAACTATTTATTTATTCATTGAGGTATCTCTAGGAGTCAAACCCACCAAGTCTCAGAGAAGATTAGAATTGGAAATCTATTTGTTTTCATGGTATTACTAAGGGGTTTTTTTTCTATCCATTTTGAATGAAAATTATAATGACTTCATAGAGACAGTAAATTATACTAATTTGGATGTGTTATTTATTGCAAGCATGACTCTGCTTACTGGTGAGAAAAAAAGACTTGTAAACTTTTTTGTGGCTATATATAGCAGACAGATTGGTAATTTTAATTGGTATATATATAGTTACTAAATTGGGGTTTGTGCAAAAGATAATGCAAATAATGAAATTAGCAGGAAATCATGGAGCCTTGTAAAAACTGTAATCTTCATCTTCTTTTAAAAGCATTGTTCTGTGAGGGGGAAGGCCGAAAGAGGAGAATAGACCTGGGTAAAAAAGTAGAAATATATAGTTTAAACCCCAAGTTACACATTGCTCCTTGTTAAGATTTCATTTCTCTGGTGTTCTGCTTTGATCTATGAGAAAAAATTGTGGATTTTATCTAAGCTGCAGAAAAAAATTATATTAAAAGAAAATCTTTAGTGGTGATTTTGTGGTCTTCAGTTAATTACAGCAAATGTTTACTCATGCATATTTCTGTTTGGAGTACCTACATTTAAATTTCAGCCAGGAATTCTCTCCATCAAGAAAGTGATGTTGTTTAATTATTAAGATAGCGTGCAATGTGACCTGTTTAATAATATAATATAGGCTCCTTTAGTGTTTATCTACCAGTATTCATGTGAAAAGTTAAAGTTTGATCCATATAAAATTTTTGCTTCAAAATCAGTAAGCAACTAAAATTCTGCAAGTACATAACATTGCCATGATCTTGACTCTTTCTGAAAAACAGGAGTTCATGCAAGAAATCACACATCATCTGGGGAAACCAAGACAAGCTTTCTTTCACCATTTATTGTGTCATCTGATTTCAAGAGAAAGAAGAAATTTAAGCTGTTCTGCTTTGAAAGCTTATTTTGTTTTAACCCTGAGCTCAAAAAGAAATCTGATATAAAAGCTTTGTAGCTGCATGTTCCAAGCGATTTTCTCAAGAATTTCCAAGTTAAAAACTTTAATCCTTTGGAGGATATGGAAATTCTCATAAAGAAATATATTTGGGGTTTTTTTCAAGTGGCGTCATTAAATAATACCTTCCTTGCACTGCTGTGAATCAGTGCAGGGATGCATTTTGCTTGAGTTGGAGCCTTGTTACTGTGTCATGGAAAAGGTTTAGGCATGCCATGAACTCTTTCATTGCTGTACCTAGCATTTCCTCGTGCACTCCTTCTAGGGATTGACATCAAAGAGCAATATGGGTACACAGGCTTTAAACGCAACTTTAAAGAAGTCAAGCTATTTTTGGTTGTCTTCTGAATTGATGATACCTCTCAAAACAAATCCCAAGTAGCCTCATGCTCTGTTTGTGAGCATGTCTCTGTTTTCCACAGTAACTGACATTCAAAATAGCATCTCTGGAAGTAGACAAGTGCTGGCATTAGTGCTGATCAGGAATAGTAAGTAATTTGCCAGAAACAGACAGGAATGCGAGTGGTGTTAGTAGAGGGAAACCCTTCAGAGAAAGCAGGTGTTTTACATTCTTGCTTTCTCCAGAGTCTTCTGGATGTCCTTCTGCATCAGTGATTTCTGATCATAGCCTGCAGGGAAACACCCTTTTTGCAATTTGTGCAGGAATGCTGCAAAGTGATGCTGTTAGAAGGAGACAGTTTCATCCCTCAGCAAAATGAGACATTCCACACAATATCCAATTTGTTCCCAGGGCATTTTTTGGGACAATCTGACAAGCTCTCAGATATCAGCAGTCTCTGAGCTGCAGCTAATGGACCTTGCACCTGGAAAAGCAACATTGTCCCCTGAGCTTTTCACATTTTGTCTGCCCTAAGTGCAGTATTTTCTTATTGCACAATTTTTTTATTGGGTAAAAAGATAATTTTTGCTTTTCTTGTCTTGTAATGGGAGTTTTTTTGTTTTATCTATTTATTGATACTTTGACATTACATGGCATAGAAAAAAGCCTTTTGGAATTTGGGACGTGCTGTGTTTATGCACTGATAGCCCTTTGTACTTGTAGTCTGACAAGTATGTGTCCTGAAGCAAGATTTTTGTTCCGAAAGGGTGGAATGTGCTGCCAGTCCTTAACTGCTTGTCTGCAGGGTGTCCCTGCTCTGTCCCTGTCCCCCTGCACACAGAGCTCAGCTGCCACCCAGCCCACAAAGGGAGCTCAGGTTCCTCCCCTCTGCAGTTCAGCTGTGGTGAAATCTAGCTGTGGTATTTAAACCTGTGGGTTTGTCTGCTTTATCAGGTTCTGAATTAGTTGATAAAAGGCTTCCAGAAGCTCTGTGTGTTTGAAGGAAAGGGAAGGAATCAGCAGTTCTGGAGCAGAAGTAACACATACCTGCCGTGGATGCTTTCACTAGGCACACTCTGATCTGCAGAAATTGGTTTTATGATAAAGAGTATTAAGTTACAGAGTAATATGGAATGGCACTGCTTGTAAAATGTTTGTTCTGGCACTTTTGGAAATAAATGCTTAAATTAATCATGACTTGGAGAAATCACACAAATGTAAAATACTGAATTTACTGTGGCTTTATGCAGTACTTCAGTATTAATTGCTTGGAAAGAAATCCTTTGAAAGGTAAATGTATTTTTGGGTTAATCTTTCTTCATATCTTCACATTTCATGCAGTAATTTTCACAAGTGAATAAAAAATCTTCATAAAACCAGAAACTTGTGATTAATAAAGTGGACACTGTGGTGTATCATGAGAAGGACGTGAATTAGGAAAAGGTTTGCAAGTTCAATACTTACTCCCTCCTTTTTATACCCTGGGACTGTAGAATGGAAGGAATTACTACTTTCACTAGAGTGTCCAAACTTCATAAACCAAACTTTTAAATTATGGTTCTCTGTGGCCAAAATATGGAATGCAATATTATTAGACTAATTTTTGATAGTCAGAAAAAAATTACCAAATGATAATCAAGCACTTAGCTGTAGGATTACTGCAGCTTTATTCTGGGGATGAAGATTGTCACATCAACTGTTTGTTTGGTAGCACTGATCTTTTGTAGTCCTTGAGCATTGTTATCATCTCCAGGTTATTTTTCTTTTTTCTAGATAGAAAGCTCATGTAAAGACATGTATCAGCATGTATTATCATTGAAAACAGAAGATTGTGTCTTAAGCAGTCTTAACACTTGAAATCCCAGAATTGTAGGATATCCTGAGTTGAAGGAATCCACAAGGATCATCACAGTCCAGCTACTGGCCCTGCACAGAACAGTCCCAAGAATCACACCATATGCAAACAATGCCATTACAGTTGAACTTGATCTATTTTGCAGTGACCTGTTACAGCGAATGAAATATGGAGACATTGATTGCAAGTCCAATTCTGTGATCTCTTCACTCTAATTGCACCAGTCTTTGTCCTGTTTGAACAACAGGATGGGCTGTAGATTGGGAGTATGTGGGAGTGGGTGCATATTTTAAATGTCATTCTCATGGATGTAAAGGTGGGGGAAATGAAGAAGTTTCATGCTCAGGTGCTCCAGTACTGTCAGATACACACCACTGTGAGAATCAGGCATCTTGGACAGGCTTAGAGCAGCACAGGGAAGGGGGCAGCTCACTCTGCTCTGTCCATGTAACTGCTTGGAAATATTGAAGCCTTTGCATTCTAATTCTGTGTTAATGAACAAGACTGGCTTACTGTTGTTATGCTGCAGTATGATCCTCAAAGTCAATGCAAGAAAAAGAGCTACAGATTTTCTGTTGAAGTAATGATATTTTATAAATTGATTATTGATTAAGTTGGCATGAAAAGGGGCTAGTTATGGGGCTTGTGATAAATCTCTGCAATTATGAGTGCCTTTGTTGAAGGCATGATCTGAAATTTAATAATAGAGTTCGAGTAGATTTAAGTAAACTTGTAACTTGATTTAAATTATCAGGCTGATCACAAAGAGGTCCATAACACATCAGTTCCTAGACTAATGAACCATACATCCTTGTCGACTTCAGTAATGTTTTGACAGTTTTTGCCTCAGTGCCTCTGAATTACAAGTGTGTAGAGATGTATTGCTTACTGCTACGATAGGTCTCTCCCTCAGGCTATGGTAGGTCACGTTTTCTGAATCTGAATTGCTTAACTAAACAATGACAACTTCTGTAATGCTTTAAAAGAAGGCTGCAATCAGTTATCATGGTTGTAATTGCATTTTTTTTTCACAAGAAGAGATATTAAAAGAATGACTTTTTCAATTTCATATGTTATTTAGCTTTTCAGAAATGGCACTTTTGGTTTTCTTAAAATATAGGGGATTTATATAGCAGTGTGATTAATTCTAAGATGGTAGAAAACTGCTGTTGATCCTTTCTTTACAAACAGACATGCAAAAATAATTCAGGTTTTAAAATAAGGCTGTCTTTATCTTCTCACTAATGAATATATTATGTGCATGAAATACATACAGCATGAAAGACAGTTGTGTCTTATACCATTTACTTGTTTGAGTTTGTCCTATCAACTAACCTTGTTTAGTATGGGCATTTTTCATAAATAAGGTGGCTTTTTTTGTCCTTCACTATGTGGCTGTTTTTTCTATATTTGAAAAAACAAAAGCCTGTGTTGCTCTATGTTTGATCTTTTCTATGAATTTCCTATTTTCGTGAGTTCGCAGGAAGCAAACCAGATAAATACAGGAAGGCAATTTCTATGAATGACAGATGTCATTAATATGAAATGTCTAGATTTTCTTGTATTTATCTGGTTTTCTCCTTTTAGAGGTGAAATAAAGTGGGGCTTAAATGAATCATGAACATTGAGGTCAGTTCCGTGATGAGGGTTGAATATTATTTCATGTGTTTGAAACATTCCTTTGCTTTATTACTACATTACAGAAGGAAAAGTAAGGCAAGCTTTATTGAACCTTGTGACTTCCTGAAATGGAGATTTGGCAAATTTACCTATGGTGTTTCCAAGTACAGAGGTTTTGAGGAATATAGTGGAAAATAGTGAATGTTGTGATTCAGAGGATATTTCTCTAAGTGAGATTATGTTTGAATGAAGCATGTTACATGATGCATCATCATTTAATTACTTGTGGGAAGGTTTGGGAGCAACGATCTTGGGCACTGCTGCATTTTGTTCTTATCTGCTGATAGACCTCTGAAAGTGCTGTTGTGGGTGCTGGAAAAAGGAGGACAGCTGTGAGGGTGATGATGGTGTCACTTACGTCCAGTGTGGTCTTGTGCACTTGTGGAAACTGAATGTAACATGAACCCATTGTGTTCTTTGTTAAAATCTATTCTTTAAATATCAGAATAGGCCTAATAGTCCATATCATACACCATTATCCCCATTACTGCCCTTTATAAATGTGTAGTTATCTGTTCAATAGTACATTATTGTACCCTTGGATCCATTATCATTTCATATATTAGGACCTTAAAGTTTTAATATGTGGATCATCATCCTTCAAAGCTCACTGAAAGTCTAATAAGTAATTGCAAATAACTCAGTCTTAAAAATATTAATTTTTCTTTCCAAATGATATTGTTCTATGTGGAGCATCCCTTACACCTGCCTCTTCTACCTCACTGCACTCAGCAAAGGCTTATGTACAATTAGAGCAAGTCTTATAAGATCTCAAGAACAGTAACCAATTTTCAAAATGGAGCAAGGTTCAGGCTGACTTTTTCATGTCCATACAATGAAGGACAATACAGAAGAGCATTTTCTAGAGTTTGTATATGTCTAAAATGACTCTGTAACTTTTAGAGTAAGTGTCAGTCTTGCTGAAGCCACATAGGACCTCCTACAACCCACAGCTTTTCTGTGTTTTCCCATTGCACTTTGTGCCTGAAGCAGGTCAGTGTCTGAAGAGCACAGAAGAAAAATAAATAACGTGGTTCTCGAGCTCTCTAACAGACTTCTGCCACTCAGATTTTCTGCCTTTCATTTCATGCTATAGAGAAATTAAAAAATGTGCAGGATAGAGAGCTTACAAAGAAAACCCTGGTGGGCAGAAGTTTTGTTCTTTGTTCCTCAGCCCTCGGAGATTTCCTGCTCAAGAGCATTTGCAGTTAGATTTAAGACCCCCTAAAACAAAATATTAAGCTATGTAGGTTCATTGATTGAAAAGATGATGCAATATTTGCTTGATGCTTGCACAAAGATATTTTTGTGGTTGCTTAGTCTGTAGAGATTCAAGATTCTGACTGAGACATTGTTCAGTTCTGGCAAATAGTTGACAAATTATTAAACTTAAAGTGAGGCTGCAGATTAAATCTAATACAGATGAATATCCAGTGAATGTGTTGCTGCACTTGGACATCCTGTGCAGTCATTGCATTCTTTCTTTTTTCCCCCCATTGTTTCCTAAACCTTCTTTGTCCATCTTATGATCTGTATATTTGTCATATTTTAAATAAGGATAAATGCCTCTCAATTAGGGTTATAGCTGATAACATGTATTAATTAATTAATTCTGGTACAAATTGGTCTTTATGGTTATGGATACCTGCTGTAGTGTCATGTAGTTGTTTGGCAGCTCATGCAGTGACTGAGAAATGTTTTTATTGGCACAGATGGTCCATGCCAGGTGCTCATCCTCCAGTGCAAAGGTCTGTGGTTGTGATGGGGTCCCTCCCCGATCCTGCCATGCCACTTGTTTTGGAAGAGTCTGTTTCTCTTAGACAATATTACGGAAAATATTAGCACTCGCACAGCTTTGCCTGTGTTCTTGCTGGAGCAAAGGGAGGGTACAGGCAGGGTGTGTGGACGACCAAGTTCCACATGAGGGTGGGCTAAAATACGTGGAGATGCTGAACTGTGGCAGTGGGCACAGTTCCTCTGCGCACTGAGGGTACAGATTCCCCTTTCAGGTGCTTCTCTGTATTTGGCACCAGTTCATCATTGTGCTGAGAGTTCATTTTAATTTAGTTCATTTTAGTTTAGTATTAAAGCAGGGAAAGATAAATCAGAAACATCAGCTAAAGATTAGAAAATATACTTTTATTGTTGCAGTTTTCCTGTCTTTAAGGGACAGTGACCCTGCTTGATTCAGTATTACCTTTCAGATTGTTTGTGCTGCTTTTCTTTCCCCCTCAGCCTACTATTCTTAAACTGCAAGTTATTTTAAGCTTATTGCTTTTAAATTGTAGAGCATTTAAGACATTTTAGGCATATAGAATTAGCTTGGACAGTATTGAAGGTCACACTATAGAGAACTAAATTATAATGACAGCTGGGTAGTTTGCATGATAGTCTTTTTATATAGCTCATGTATCTGCTTCTGATCTTACTAACCAGTGTTTATTCCTTCCTACACTGGTAATTATACATCAATATATCAGCAGTGACATTTTAAACTATTTTTTTTGCAAAAAATTTTTGTTTGAGCAAACATCAGATTTATTTGGTTACTCTCATCTAGTCAAGTTTAAATGTGTTTCACCCACCATAAATTTTCCTTGAAATTAAGCTTTTCTCTTTTCTTTTGTAACACTGTAATAATCATTGACATGGTGATAGATGAACAAAAACACTGGCGGCATAGTCTTCATTTATTACATGAAGTTTGGGAGAAGATGGATCTGGACAAAGATGCAACTGATCCTTGTGTTGTAAATGCTTTCAATTAATTGTAGCTTTAAAGACTTCTGACATTGTAGTAGCTTGTTAAAACAAAGTTATGCTGTGCTGTTTCTCATGGGCTGGGAGCATAGAGGCTGGCAGTGGATCTCTGACTTTTCTGGTTGGGTTT
>VXBB01011026.1:0-14044 GCA_013399915.1 Illadopsis cleaveri | reverse complement strand
TTCCCCAAGAATTCACTGATCATGGAATATCCAGTGATACTGCAGACCCCTGGAGCTGAGTGTTTGTGTTCATTCCCCAATAATTCATTGATGATGGAATATCCAGTGACCCTGCAGCCACAGGGCTTTATCTGGGCACTCCCACATCTCCCAAAAACCAACCAGGAGCTGATAGTGAATATTCCCATTCTCTGATCTGCCAATATGAGAATTAACAGCGGGCCTGGGCAAACCCTGGCCAGAACTTTGGCCTCTGGATCCCAAACCATTCCAGCCAGGCTGCACAGAGGAATTTTCTCCCTGTCTCTCCTTTCTATATTTAACTCCCCAAGGCTCATTAAGCACGAGCCTGCACCTTGTTACCACAATCAATCCCGCCGAGTTATTTTTTCGGCTGCAGTTATGCTTCAATTTGGAGTATTAATTTCCTTTAAACCCTTGCCCTATTAATCACTTTAACAATCAAATTAAGACAATTATTTTAATGAGTTAATGGATGAGACGGAGCAGACGATGCACATTTATAACCAGCCCGTGCCAGGGCGCTTTTACCAAAGTCAGCCTCGTCAATAAAATATGAGCTCATAAAGGAGCTCCTGTAGGGCTGAGGGAAGGGCTGGCAGAGGTTTCTGTCTGACTGATTTAAACCCGTCTGTCTCAGCTTTTATGTGCTCTGGGCCTATTAAAATCAAGTGGCAGGCACTGCGAGGCAGGGCTGTTATTTTTTGCTGGGATGTTAATGCTGGATGGCAAGGTGTTCTCTGCCTCCAACGGGGCTGCTCTGGATCTGTCACAGAAATGAAGATTTTTTTTTTTCACCGCGTTTTTTGTCACCTGTTTTTCCCCAGGAGATGCTGCTTTGCCCAGCTCCATCATCCCTCCAGCGGTTCAGAGCTCTCTGATCCTCGGGTGGGAATTCTGACCTGGGGGATTCTCCAGGCATTGAGCCCTGACACCTTTCCCATTTCCCTGATTTAAAACGTGATTTCTGGTGGGATTCTGGGCAATTAAGTTGGCATTTCCAGGAGATGGGAAGAGGAAGAGTGGATGGAACTCATTCCAAACACAGCCTGTGCAAGAGTTTCTGGGCTTGTTTTCATCCCACAGGCTGAGATGGGTTTGGAAAGGCTGAGGTTTTGTCACTGATGAGGCCGAAGAGGTAAAATTTTAAGGTAAAAATATCCTGGCCATAATCAATGGACAGCAGAGCATTTAAAGGCTCCAGAGGATGAGCAGAGAACGAACAGCACAGGGGGAAATAACACCTGGTGGTACCTGAGGGGATTTCCTACAAGGAACATGGAGAGGGAGTTTTTACAATCCAGGACGAGAGGAATGGTTCCAAACTAACAGAGAGGAGCTTTGGGTGGGATCTTGGGAAGAAATTCCTCCCTGTGAGGGTGGAGGGGCCCTGCCCAGAGGAGCTGTGGCTGCCCCAGCCCTGGAAATGCCCAAGGCCAGGTTGGATGAAGCTGAAGCACAAAGTGGGGGCTCAAACTGAGGCACTTTGGGACCAATTTTGTGCCTAAATCCTCTCCCAGAAAACAGCAGGTGCCTGATAGAGGAAAAGCCCTTCACTGGGTGAGCACCTTTGGCCCCTGAGGAAAGGATTCCCTGAGGCAGGAAAACCCTTCCCTGGGCATTTCCAGCCCCTGGCACTGGGGATAGAAGGGAAATGTTTAAAATGCCTTTGTGATGGCACAGATCCCTCAGCAGGGCTCTGCTCTCTGCAGCCCAGCCCTGTGATGGATCTCAGCATTCCCCTGCACACAAACCCATCCATATTCCCCCAGCAGCTCCCGCTAAGATAATCCTTCAGTGATGTGCCCATCCATCCCAATAAACTCCAGGGCTTACAGATCTGTTGGAATCTTTACAAGGGCTGTGCTGGGGAGATAAAGGACAGATTTCCAGTTTAGAGCATCCATTCCCACAGTGAAGGGATGAGCTCCTGGCTGGGACAGGGACACGCAGCAGGGACAGGGGTATGAAACATCAAAATGACCAGGGCTGAGCTGGGAGCAGCCAAAAAAAAAATGTGTTTCGGCCACATAACCCTGAGTTCCTACTGCTGGAGGAGCAGGAGCTGAAGAACAGAACCCAATAAACTGATGGAGCAGGGGGAGTTTTGTGTCCGTGGGGGCATCACTGGAGATTTTTGTGTCCTGGCTGAGCTGGGCATTGGAAGTACAGAATTCAGCCCCAGCAGGCAGGAATGGAAAGGCAGAGGTGGGGATGTGGCTGTGATTTCCAGCAGCAGCAGCAGCACATCTCCTGTTAACAACCCAAAGTGGGGCTGCTCTGCTCCTGGAGTGCTTGGGGAGGTCATGGGCTGGGAAAGGGGAAGAGCCAGGCCAGGAATTGATTCATCTTTTAATAGAAAAAGGCACCAAATGCAGCATTTTGCTCTTGGTGATCTCCAAGGTCTTTTCCAGCCTCGTTCATTGTGTGATTCTGAGCACAGTGCAGAGATCATTCCCATAGCTGGCCAACACCTCACCTCCTCCTCCTCCTCCTCACACATTTTGGAAAATCAGGATGAATTCCCAGCTCCTGCACAGCCTTGTGTGGGTTTTGCCACTTCTTCCTGCCCCATGTCACCCCCCTGTGTCACCTCTGAAATTCTTTTCCCAGGGAATTTTCTGCAAACAGGAGAAATGTTTTTGTAGCTGTACCTTTGTTATTCATTCCTTTCCCTAGGAGGGACTTCTTCTTGCTGTCCCTCTGCTCTGAGCAATGTGAGTGAAGAGGTTTGTCTTTGTGTCACCAATCCAATGGGTCTGTGTGAAATAGTATAAAAGGGAAACACATCCCAAAAATAAAAGAGTCATTTTCAGCCTCCTGAATCTCAGAGTCTGGGTGGTTGTGGTGTAAAACAGAGTCACCCCAGCAGCCCCAGAGCCCAGGGCCCCTCAGGGCACACAGAGCTCAGTTTGTGCTCCTCACACCAGGCTCAGCCCCTGATGGCGGGTGTGGAAACTCACTGAGGGTGAGTTTTTTTTGCCTCTTGCATAAAGCCATAAATAAATCATGATCAGATTCCAGGGGGTTAAAACTGAACCCTTTGCCAACGCAGAGCTCAGTGATTTTAAAGTAACTGCCGAGTCCAGTAATAAATTTTTACAGGGAGAAGTCGCTGACCTTTAGAACAAAATTCAACTCCTACATCTGTTGCATTCCTTTCCAAGGTTTCCTCTGCCCAAAAAGCCAGCAGAATGGAAAAGTTTTACTCAGAGAAGAGTTTTATTCAGCAGAGCAAGTGATTGAGCTGATGAGCAGCCAGGGATTGGTGTGCAGGAAGCAGCTCTGGACATGAGGCTTCTATCCAGGAGTCCTTGGAAACAGCAGCAGCTTCTCCCTGTGCTGTCCCAGGCTGCAGGCACACTGCTGAGCCGTGCAGGCCAGCTCAGAAAAATAAACTTGTGGTCTGAAAAGGTGCCAGATCTCCTTCCCAGCCTGCCCCAGCAGAGCCCTTGGCTGTTGTTCTTGGAGACACATCCATCCATCACCGACTGTCCTTCCAGCAGGGCAGCAGGGCCTCCTTACCTGCCCCTCATTTCATCCAATTTGCAGACAAACACCAGGTTTAGGCTACGAGCAAGAGAAGAACATTTGTATTTCCCTTCCCCCTCTGTTCTGTTCCTTGGTGACTTTCCAGCTGGAGCTCCCAGTCTGAGTTCCTGCTCGTCTGGAACACATCAGGCTGCAGAGGAGCTCGGCCCCACTGGGGAAAAGCTTCCCAGCAAGGCCCTGCTGGAGTCCCTGACTCACAGAAATCCCTCCAAAAGCTCCGTCTGGCTGAACACCATCCCCTAAACTGAAGCTGCACTCGTCCCACACCGCCCTATATATGGAATTAGGGAGCCAGGAAACAGGGAATTTCTTCCCCTTTCCTTTATGGGCTCAGCCTGAGCCCTTAATACCAAGTTTAGCCTTTTAGGGGATCTTTGGGTAGCTCAGATCCTTTGGAAAGGGCCCACCTGTGATGCAAAGGATAATTTTCTATTTGTGGTGGAAGGGAGAGGAAAAGAAAAGAAAAAACCCCCATAAATGAGGCTTATTAGGATTCCTGCTTCTTACAGCATTTACAGGAGATCATTTCCAGCTGGCCAGGACAACATTTTGGGGTCTAAAGAACAAAGGGCAGCTTTGGGCTGCATTGATGCACCTTGCAAAGCATTTAGGGAGTGCTGGTGCCTGTGGTGGAGTCAGGTATTGATCCAGGACTGACACACAACAACCTCACTGCTCCTGCACTGGGGGGCAGGTGAAGGTTTTGGTTGTGAATTCTCCTTTTCAGCCAGTTTGGGATTTGTCTGCTCCCAGCAAAATCACTGAGGAGCTCAGCCTGACGGAGCAAATGTTCTCCCCGCTGTGGTGGCAGCATCCACAACAAATTCAGGGGAGGAAAAACACAACAATCACAGGCAAAGCAAACTCCAGGGTCTCTGCAGAAGCTGTTTGCTAATAAAACATCATCCCCTCAGGAAATTAATTTGTATGCTTAATTGGTTCAGAGAAATAATCTCCAGCACGATCCCTTAAGGACTTTGCCTTAATCTCCTTTTATTACCCCGTGCTTGCTGCCAGGACCAGTTCCTGCTGAATTTGGGGATCAATGGGCAGAATTCCCATTCCTTTGGGATCAGACTGGCCCTGACAAACCTGTGGGACTGCGCTGCTGTTTGTCCTGCTGAGGGGAAAGAGGAAATCCTTGATTCCTGGCCGTGCTCCACAGCCTGCAGGAGCTGGCACTGCCTCAGCCCTCCCTGCAGAGCCAGCCCAGGTTTGTCCCAGCCCTGCTCCCAGCTGGGATCAATCCCAGCCGAGCTCCTGTGTCCTTTCCTCCTGTGCCAGGACATGCCAGGATCACCCCAGCCAGAGCTCAGAGGGAATTCTGGCTGAGCCCAGCGGGGATCCTTTGCTTGGCTGGATTTGCCTCCGTTCCTTTGCTCAGGGATCAGAGCCCTCCTCGAGCTGGGCTCCCCCTGTGGATAAACCCACCCCGGGCTCCTCCTGTGGATAAACCCATCCTGGGATCTCCCCCTGTGCATAAACCCATCGCGGGCTCCCCCTGAGGATAAACCCATCCCGGGCTCCTCCCGTGGATAAACCCATCCCGGGCTCCCCCCGTGGATAAACCCATCCCGGGCTCCCCTGTGGATAAACCCATCCCGGGCTCCTCTGTGGATAAACCCATCCCGGGCTGCCCCTGTGGATAAACCCATCCCGGGCTCCCCCTGTGGATAAACCCATCCCGGGCTCCCCCTGTGGATAAACCCATCCCGGAAAATCCCAGAGCTCCAGTTTGGCTGTCCCAGGGTGAGCAGCAGGTCCCAGATCATTCCTGTGGGCTCACTCCCTTCCTTGTTGGATATTCCTGAACTCGGATCCTGCCCGAGGAGCCTCTCTGCTGAGCTCTGGCTTTGCCCAGCTCTTACAGGATGAGTTTTACTTCAGGAATTGCTGGAAATTACAAAAAAAAAATCAGATTTTGGTGCAAACTCCACGCAATTCTTTCTGAATCGCTGCAGATTCAGAAATTATTGATTCTGTTATCAGCAGAGCAGCTCCCTCCTCCTCAGGTCCTGGGGTTCTTATTTAGGCTCAGTTTTGTCTCATTCCTTTCTCCAGAACACAGTCCCACTGCACCTCAACCAGAACAGCCAGTCTGGCTTTTATTAAATTATATAAAAGCAAGAAGCTTTTATTTTTTTTCTTTTCTTTTTTTTTTAAAGGATCATTTGTAGCCCACACAGCATCTGCTTGAGAGGGAGATGAAGTCCCAGAATTTCCCTTTATTGGGCGATGCTCACGAGGGAATAAAACCTCACGCTGAGAAGAGTGACTGGGAAAAGCTGTTCCTTGGATTTCTGCTCTGCTGGGATGACAGTGAGGGCTGCTGAGCTGGAGGGAATCGTCTGTGACATTAAACACCAGGTCTGACAGAGCAGGAGTGCAGGATCCTGGAGTTCCTCACGTGGTTATATCAGATTTCATGAAAAAAGACAAGGTGGGAAAGGGAGGAGAGAAGCAGAAGTTGATCCCAGCCGCCAGGATTTGGGCGAGAATCCCAGACCATGCAGGACACGTTTCATCTGCTCTACAGCTGGCCCCTCTCTCTCCTATTTATAGGTCAAGAAAATAACATTTTTGAATCCAGGAGCTGAGGCAGTTGCCAGGGGAAACTCGATACTCTAGAGGGAAAATTGTTCTTACATTTGCGAAACTTGGGGGTTTCTGTAACAACCAAATGTAAACCAAATGTGACAGAAGGAGGAGGAGGAGGGAAGAGTGGGTGGAAAAACGGGGGATGAAGTAGAAAGTCAGCTCAGGGTTTGGTGTGGAGTCCTGGAGTCAGTTTTATCCCTTTCCATCAGGAATTCTCCCCCCTGAGCTGACGGGACACGCTGGGAGCTCCGTGCGGGAGGGCAGGGACTGTGCTGGGCTGGTTTTGTGAGGCACAGGAATGACAAAAGCTGAGAAAAGGGGCGATTTCAGGGCAAAGTTCTCCAGCTGGGCCGAGTTCCTGAACAGCCCGAGCTCATTCCCAGCCAGCCCTGCAGGCAGACGTGAGCTCAGGCTGCTGCACAGGACTGAGCAGCCAAATTCCAGGGTGCAGAGCTCACCCCAGCACCCCTCACGGTGCTGCAGTCCAGCTCAGGAAATGCTGGCACTGCTCTTTACAACATCACTGCCTTGGGGTTTGCTCTGGGGTTTGCTTTTGGGGTTTGGTTTGGGGCTTTTTTTTTGACTTCCAAACAGAAAAAAAATGGATTTTTTTACACAGAACTGATGAGAAGCAGGCAATGCTCGTGCACCCACACACAGGGCAGGGAGAGGAATGGAAACCCCACCTAAAGACACAACACCTGGCTTGTCTTTGCAGGTGTGTGCCAAACCCAGAGCCAGCCCCAGCAGGGTGGCAGTGATGCCCTCAGTGAGCACCCAGGGGCTGCAGAGGCTGAGCCAGCCCTGCCTGCCTCCCTTGGGGCAGCAGCAGCAGCAGCCCGGGTGTGGCTCTGCAGTGTGGACTTGATGTTTTTTGAGCCTGAGAATTGCCAGTTCTTCTCAAGGGAAACTTTTTAACAGTTTTTCTTTTTCCCAAAACAACCTTGTGTAAACAATATTCCTTTCCCATGACAGCAGGTGCTGTTTGCTGTTTCTGTTCCTCAGCCAGTGGGAGAGGTGTCAGTGCTATGGACCAATAATGTGACTTTTTGGCTCAGTGTGTTATAAAAGGGCTGAATGAATTGTAAATAAAACCTTCTGATTTCTACTGCCTCCTGACTGGAGTCAAACATCTTTATTTCGTGTCCTGTTGTGACAGGGCAGCACCACGAGCAGGGCTGGCACAGGACAGGATTTTCCATTGTGTCACAACATCCCCATCGATCCCCCCTTGCCCCGGGGCTGCCGGTGGCTGCGGGGGATTGATCAGGAGCAGGAGGATGGGCAGGGGTCAGGCGGTGCCAGCCCTGCTCTGCCTCAGCCCTGCTGACGTGGATTTTGGGAGCTGTGCCCTGCTCTGGGCTGTCACTGTCACCTCCCTGCCATGGGGACAGTCCCTCAGCTCTCTGGCAGCAGCTGGGCACAGGGTTTGGGTGATGCCTCCAGTGCTCAGCTTTGATGTTTTTCAGGTTCTGCACTGCAGCAGTGTGGAGCTCTGAACTCTGTGTAACACAGTGCTCATCAGCTTTCTTTGATTTTGGTCAGGGTTAACAATCCTTCTGGGAGCCAAGGTCATCCTCACAGCCTCAGCCCCAAAAGGATGAACAGAAGTGAATCAGAGGGAAAAACACACCAGGGGAATGTGACTTCATTACCTGAAGCCATAATTGGACAATTAACCCCTGATATGCAAACAGACCAAACACATCTGCCCAAAACCCTGCTGTGTGTCCATGTGGGGCAGACATTGTTAACTCTGGCAGGTTTGTGGGGTCACAGCCCCCCGGGAGCTGCTGCACCCTCAGCTGCTCTCCTGGCACAGGAGGTTTCCCCCATTTCACTGTGCACTCCTCACAAACGCTGCCCTGCCCGCTGGAATTGGTGTGTTGTGGGAATTTGTGTCAATCCTGACAACGTTCCCCATCCTCAGCATGGGGGTGAAGTGTCAGAACATCCCGTGGTGATGTGTCAGGAGCACTTCCAGGGGCTCCCTTCAGGAGGCTGCCTCAAAATGGGATTTGTTTTCTCAACATCACAATCACCTGAAACGTTTCGACAGCCTGGAGATTGTTGTGGTGGATTTTTTAGGAACTTTTTTCACTCCCTTCATGCACAGGAACGTGAAGGTTTTAATTGCTGCCTTTCTGCAGAAAGGGAAAATCAGCCTCCCCCACCTCCTTCCCCTCCCATCTGAAGGTAACTGCATCAAAACACATTTCTTGCTTCAAATTTCTTTCCTATCCTCTCCTACTGATGATGTTTTCCTCCCCGTGTCTCACACCATTTATGTGAACAAATTAATCTCTGGAGCTCCCAAGATTTAAAAAAAAAGAAAAAAAGAAAAAAAAAAAGAGAAATATTTGACAGTTAGGATTAAGGGAGAGATTTTGGTACCAAAGGCAGATGAGGATGGGATGTTGTTTATAAGGCACCAAGGTCACAAAGATTGCATCTTCAGGCATGGAAACAGCTCTGAAATCTGCACAAAAATCCAGGATAAGGTTGAAAGCAGATCTTTCAAAAAGCCTTCAGAGGTGGAACGGCGTCTGCTCGTGGCAGCTGCATAAAACATTTCCCCCACGGAGCTGCAGTGGAGTCAGGAGAGCAGGAGCAGAGCCTGGGATGTCTGGAGGCTCTTCCACAGGGCTTCAGTCCCCCACAGGCTCATTGCCAGAGGCGTTTGATGACACTGATAAATATTTGCAATAGCAAATCACAGCTTGAACCCTTCACTTGCTCCGTCAGCTCAGCTCAAACCATCCAGTGTTCAGGAAAATCTCCTCTGAGTCCCATTTGGGAGGCCAGCAGACCGGATTGCCTGGCTGATCCACACCAGGCCGTGCTGAACTGACAGCTCTGGGGCAGGGGGACAGGAATTTGTCCCCAAATTCACAGCCCCAGTGACACAGCCTGTGCCCAAGGTCAGCTCCCAGACAGATCTGGAGGGACACAACACTTCCATGCAGGGAACACTAAAAGCTTGCTGGAGAAGGAGGCTGTAAAACAATAGAAAAAAAAAAGAAAAGAAAATCCCATAAAGTTTCAGTGGTTTTGATACACCAGCAAATTTAAAAAAAACGATTGGCTGGCTGTGAGAGCAAAGAAATTAATGCTGGGTTTGAAGCAAGAAATACAGGCTGGGTGATGCTGCCCCATAAACATTTCGGCTGGGCACGGGGAGAACATTAATTCTGGTGATTCCTCACGCCACAGGACAGCCCAGAAATCGCTGGAGTGGTGTA
Source organism: Illadopsis cleaveri (assembly GCA_013399915.1). Taxonomy (NCBI): domain Eukaryota; kingdom Metazoa; phylum Chordata; class Aves; order Passeriformes; family Timaliidae; genus Illadopsis; species Illadopsis cleaveri. The sequence goes on along the minus strand of VXBB01011026.1, from coordinate 4,631 downwards.
TGATGAGACCTGGTGTTGGGGGATAATTCCTGCCCATCGATCGGGGCTGATTTATGGCCAGCCCTGGGACTGGCTGCAAGGGCCCACCTGATGTGCTGGGTGATGCTCAGAGTTAATAGAGCTGGAATTATTGCCCGTGGAGTGTTGGAACTCTGGGAGCTGAGAATTTCAGCTTTTCTGTGCTCACAGGCACTGACCCCCAAGCAAACACTGCATTGACCTGAGGCCGTGGAAAAGGCTCCCAAAATGGAGTGACAGCACTGGGATTGTGGGTGTGGGGTTTGGATAGAAGTGTGTGATGTCACAGGGGGGGAAACTTAGATTTTAAGGTTTTAGTATATAGTAATATACTATATAATATACTTTATAGTATGTTATATAGTGTATAATATACTTTAGTATACAGAGCAAGATGGAGGATTTGGGGTGTTGGCCAACTTCTACTTACACTTTTATTTTGTACAGAAACGAAATATGACAGAGGGGTTCCTACAGCCTGGTCACATCCATCTCATGGCCATTCATTCAGGAAAAAGGAACTTTATTGGGGTTTGCTTTGTGTTTTGCAGGGGGATGTGGCTGGACCAGCTTTCCAAGGGCTGCTAGAGGTGCAGGCTGAGATTCTGAATCACAGAGGGAGGAACAAGCAAATTATCCTGCCAAAGAGAGAGGAGGGAGCGTGGAAAATGATTCCCAGTCTGTGTTTTTGCCGGGAGAGGCTTCCCCTGCCCCACTTCCCTGCAGCTCCTGGGTGGCACAGCGAGCAAAAAATAACTCGGAGCAGCTTGTGAAAGTCTCCTGTGAGAGGGGAGGAATGTTTTCCTCTCTGCTGACAAGCTGCGAGCACATCTGAGGAGGGGAATGGCTGCGTTTGGCACCCGCAGGGGTCAGGCTGCCTTGGGATGGCGCCGTTCACACCTCAGCCCCGAGCCAGACGGAGCGTTTGGAGCAGCAGCACAGTTTGGAGCAGCAGCACAGTTTGGAGCAGCAGCACAATTTGGCGGAGCTGCACAATTTGGAGCAGCAGCACAATTTGGAGTAGCAGCACCATTATTTAGAGGAGCAGCAGAATTTGGAGCAGCAGCACAATTTGGAGGAGCTGCACAGTTTGGAGGAGCAGCACAATTTGGAGCAGCAGCACCATTATTTAGAGCAGCAGCACCATTATTTAGAGGAGCAGCACAATTTGGAGCAGCACCATTATTTAGAGGAGCACCACCATTATTTAGAGCAGCAGCACAATTCCTTCCCGAGGGTGTGAGGAACATTTGGGTTTAACCTCTCCAGCAACAGGCTGGTTTTAAAACCCTCCTGGCAAGCTGTTCCTGCCCGGGAGCAGAACGCTGCCACAGCCTGGGGCTCTGCTGGTTTTTTCCTGGGTCTGTTGTAGGGCAGAGCTGGGCTCACCTTGCCAGGTGAGGTTCCAGGTGATGTCCCACAGGATCGTGGTGTTCTGAGGCCTTTCCCCCACAGAAGGGAATTCGAAGGTGGGGTTTGAGCTGAGGAAATGGGGTGGCCCCTGTAGAGCCCAGCAGGTGGGACAGCAGCAAGGCTGCCCCTGGGGCTGGGTTTGATGCCCATTTTCTGCAGGAGGGATACAGGATCCCCCCTCTCACCTTTCTCACTGCCCTCCCTGCAGCTGCAGCAGCCAGAGGAAGGTCTGGAACACAGATGGAGTTGAGATTTTGCATGGGGATTTTAGGGAGCACAGAGGGCTTTCCCAGCTCACACCTCCTGGCTGTAGATGAGGATTTCCCTCCTTCAAGGATCTCATTCCAACGTGTCTCCCTTCCCTCTGTTCTTCTGGAAGAGAAATTTGCATTGGAAGCCACTGCTGGAAAACCCAGCGGACTGGGGGCTTGCACAAATGTCATTTATTTCCCTTTATGCAGAAAACAACCAAACTGCTGTGGGGAGCTGGGTCCCGTTACTCAGCTCTCTGCGTGGTGTGGGACTTGATTTAAGTGGCAGAACCCTTAATTAGGGCTCTGAAGAGGCCCCTAATGGAGCAGCTGGGGGAGAAACATTTGTCTGATCAAAGCAAACAGAATTGGATTCCTTTCCCTGAGGGAGCAGGGAGGGAAGTGGAGATGACAGAGGGAAGACACCGAGTCCAGCAGGACACAGCTGGATTTTCCCTCCCGTGACCTCTCTGGCTTTGAAAACATCTGCCTTGGGAGCTCCAGATGCACATCAGCAACTGCAGGGGGGGTCTGGAGAAGAAATGGAGAAGCTGCATCCAACCTGGGCTCCTGATCCCCATCAGAGCAAATTGAAGGGTTGTTTCAGAGACAAGGAGCTGTGCAAGAACTGAGATGGAAATCTCAGGAATAACGTTCTCCTGGATCCTGGTCATTCTCAGGGAAATTCTGCACTGTTCAAAGCTTCTCCTTGAAAAGGCTTTTTGAAATTGGGTATTTTAATGCAACCTGTGAGGTTTTAGCATTGATTCTGTGTAATAAAACATTCCAGAGGGTCTGCAGTTCCCTTCCAGGGGGCAATCCACGGGAAGCAAGCAGAGGGAAATGCTCCCCTGCTGCAGAGCTGAGGGGAACAGCGTGGAAGGCTTTGGATGCTGAGCCCCTCTGCGTGGGATGGAGATGAGGCTGATGTGGAAAAAATCAGTTTTATGGAGAAATTGTGTGCTGGGCCCAGCCCCAGTGACTGGGGCAGGGAAAATCCCCAGCTGAGAGCAATGGGGAGCATTTATTTATTTGTTTCCCAGGAGGTATCACGGTGACCATCCCCCAAAAATCAGTGTCCTCTGCTCCTGATGGGATTGCATTCCCTGTTGGAACAGCCACACTCTTTGTGCTTCCAGCTGTGGGATGTCTGAAGGAATAACCCCAGGGCTGCAGGCATCTCAGTGTCTGGCCCTAGAGCTGCTGCCTCTGCTGAAAATTTGGGGAATTTTAGCCCCAAAGAGCCTTTGAGGCACCAGGGGTGGGGGAAACACAGGTTTGGGTGGAGAGTGGCAGGGTGAGCAATGCCAGGAGGAACTGGGAGCACTGGGCAGCTGCCAGAGCTGTGGCACCACTGGAATTAGTGAGGAAGGGCCTGGTTCTCTTCCTCAGAGTTTGGTGGGAAGTTGTTGTGGGCAGGGCAGGCTGAGGAGAGCCCCGGGCCTGGCTCAGGGTCTCCAGGAGCCCAGGGAACAATGTCAGCAGCCCTGTTTGTTTTACAAGGGCCTGTACACAGCAAATGAAAACCAAATATTGGCTCTGCAGCAGGGACTCCTGAGGGGAGAGGGGTTTTTCTGCTCGATAAAGAGCTGGGTTTGTGTGGGGATTCATCCCAGGCTCCACACAAACAAACCCAAACTCAATATTTGCCCATCTGCCCTGGCTGGGGGAGATCCCTCCCCAGTTGCTGTCATAGGCAGAACAGGCTCCACTTGGGGAAAATCAAATTAATTTATGACCAATCCAATCAGAGAAAATAAAACCTCATGCTAAAACACCTTTCCTCCCTTCCAGGCTCAGTTTTACTCCCGTTTTTCTGAACGTCCTCTCCCCCAGCAGCCTGAGGGGACAGAGAATGGGGTTGGGCTCTGGTTTTCCCACCTTGCTTCTTTAAGAATCCCCATTTTCCTTTTCTCTAAATGAATAAAAACCCCCCCAAACCAACAAATACCCAGAGAAATGGAAGGTCTGCAAAGAAACGGGCTGGAATTTAAAGAATGAGGTCTTTTAAAGGGAATCTGCTGCCCTAAAAGCGGATTCCTGCTTTTCCCTTCCCAAAGATCCCATCCCTGAGCTCCCTCCTCCCTCTCCTCATCCTCCCTGCACAGGGACACACAAACTCAGCTCCTTTTTCAGCTGCCTCTGGAGCACAAACCTTGCCAATTAGCCAAAAAAACCAGAAAGTCAAAATATTCCTGCAGACCCACATATGGTCAGAGCCGTGCCTGGTGTCAGCGCTCGCGGCTCCGCTGGTTCCTTTGGAGCTGGGCCACGCTTTCCTCCTGCTCCCACTCCCTGGAAAACGAGCTGGTTTGGGCTTTTCTTAGATATAGATCTGGGCCATTGTTACAAATGATTTCAAAAATCTGGATGTTGTTCTGGAGAGCAGCGTCGTGCTGGAGCATCCCAAACCCCGGAGCAGCCCCTGCCCTGCCTCCCCCTGCTGATTCTGGGACCAGAAATGTTCATTTTCAGCCTGAATTTAACATGTGCCTGAAAGTTGCCCGCTTGCCCCCAGGCAGAAAATGCAGTTGGCAGCTCTGGTTGCTGGCAGGGCTGGGCTCAGAGTGGACTCTCTGTGCAGATCCAAACGGGAGTCGAGTTGTTCCCAAATATTTGGTGTTTAATCACAACAGAGGTCGGGGAAGTGTGGAGGGAGGAAATTCTGCTCCGTATTTAGATGGTGTCACTGGTGGTGCTTCAGTGTCCCCAGCTCTGCTCCTGCAGCTGCTCCCTGGGGTGACAAAGGCATCAGAAGAGTGGCCTTCATCACTGATGCTGCTTAATTATGCGCTCCTCTTCCATCCCTGAGGCTGGAAATAAATATTTTTCCGTGCCTGGCAAGGCTGAACATAGCACTGTGCTCCATTCCCAGCTGATTCCAGTTTCATTTCCCCTTCAGCACTGCTCTGCTCTTTCATCTGCCTGTGAATACCCAGCCCTGCAGCC
>VXBB01011010.1:0-14119 GCA_013399915.1 Illadopsis cleaveri | reverse complement strand
TGAGTAAACTGAGTTGTCCCCCATAGTGTCTTTTTGTGCTCTGAGATCCTTAAAACAGACCATCATGAACCCCGCTTGTATTAGCAGATCGTGACAGGCACCCAGAGCAGCTTTCTGCATTCGCACTGTTCCAGGCATGGCAGATGCACGAGCTTCTCTGCTCACAACACACTGGGATCCTGCTGCAAGCAAAGCTGGGGGTCTGTGGTTGGTGGGGACAGATAGGCAACTGGAAGACAGGCCTTGCAGTCAGCCTCTCTCAGTAGGAGGGCACTGCCCCTCTCCCTTTGCTGGGCACCTCCTCTTTCCCAGAAAAGGTGTCACAGGGGCAGGGTATCTCTAGGATGGAGGCTCCCAAAGGACCAGAGGGACTGGGGCTCTCAGCCAAGTCCTACGTGACAATGGCTCTGTCGCAGGAGCATTATACGTGGGGTTTCCTCTACTAACAAAGTCCATTTTGAATGTTTTTTAGATCCTTAAACACAATCATAAGGCCTAAATTGCACGCACCCTGCTCTGAAAGCTGAGTCCTCCTGGTACTCCTTGTTTACATATGAACAATCAAAGTGATTTGTTCATCTGCCTAAAGCATGGCTGCTCTTTAGGCATCCATCCATTATCCTTATCTATCTGTCTTAGTTAGGAGCTGAGCCATCCATCTTACCCACTCTAATGTATGCCAAAAGGCTCTGCGTGCTGCCACGCTCCAAGAGGGCTCTGCTGGAGCCTGATTTTCAGNCAGCAGGGGCGCTGTAACAAGATGGTCCTTAAAGGTCCCTTCAAAACCAAACCAGTCTGTGATTCTGTGACCTATGCTCATCAGAAATTTGGTCATAAAATGTAAAATGAGTCACCTCCCTTCTCATCTTTCCACAGGAACAGACAGTTGTGATAAGCTGAAGCTCCTTTTGTGCAACAGCCAGGAGTCCAGCAAGAAGTGGGTTTTATGCTCTCTGTTCCACTGTCTGTTGCCATCCTGGGTTCTGTGAGGACTGTTCAATCCCACAGCCATGGATTGAAGAGTGCTGAGACTCAGCCATGCAGGACACATGGAGGGTCTCTGCCCTGCAGAACACATGGCTCAGGGAGGATGGCACTGGGGCTGCACACTGTGTGGAGGGCACCCCTTGGTTAGTGGGTGGTGTGACCACTGCTGAAACTATAAACTAAGAAAAATAATTCTAGAAGCTTAATTAAGCTGCACAAGGTAGTGTCCCTCTAAGGAAACCAGGAAGGGTTTGTAGCTCCCCATCAAGAGGGTCCCCTCTCACCAAATTTTATCTCTTCAGGTGAAGCACAGGATGAAAGAGTTTTCTCAAGGAAATTCAGGAAGAGTGCTTGGCCACAGGCAAACCAAATGGCTTTTCCATGCCTTCTCTCTTGGAAAATCTGACCCCGTTTGGCTGAAATCTTTCACAGAAATTCAGGTTGAGGCAAAGCCCTGGGAGACAATTTCTGCCTGAATGTCTGGCATTGTTCTAAGTAATGGGAAACACAGCCCCATAATGGGAAGTATTGGGCAATCTCAGTAACAATCAATGTTATCTGCCCTGTCTACAATAAAACAATTAATTATTGTTAATTTACCCTCTTTGCCTTTGAAGAGGATTTCTAGACTGTGGGGCAGGAGAGAGAGAGAAGACAAAAAAGAGAAGAAAGCAATGGAATTAGCCAACCACCTCCAGACTTGAATCACTCTAGATCTGTGAGAGTACCTGGCAGAGCAAGGTGAGACAATAAAGGTTGTGGATGGCAGTCTTCTGACCTCATGTAATAAACAAAGAAAAGGTTCCTGCCATTGCCATCTCTGAGTAGGACCTTGAACAGTTGGGTAATATACGAGGAAGTTCCAAGCATGGAGTGGTAGGAGTAGGGCAGCAGCACTTCCAAAAAACAGTCCTGGAGAGGGAAAATCAGGTGTTTTCACAGTATTTGAGACCATTTCCCTCTGTGCCGAGTGGGCAAGCAATGCTCATGTTGGGATTCTCCATTGCATTGGTGAATGTGGTTTGCAGCCTGACTGAAAGCAGGACACCCACAAATTTTTGTGGAAGTGCTCATTTTGGAAAGATTTCCAGCCTGAGGAATTTGTGGTTTGGAAAGTCTAGAGAAGCTCTAGGGAAGCACATAAAATTTGGGGAACTAAGGCAGACCCAGATCCTTCAAGGTCAGTGTCTACAACTGGGTACCAGGCAGCACAACTTGTTTCCCCACTTCTGCAGCCAACTTGGTAGGTCAGAGTGAAATGACATCCCTGACCATGCAACTTCTTCGACATCACCATGGCTGGATGGGATACAGATACTGAGCATCACTGCTGCTGCACTAATGCAGTCTGACTCAGTGAGCCACTAAGATGTTTTGAGCCATGTCTGGCTGTCTTCCGGAAATTCCTGGGTAGACTGTGCCAAAACATCATCCAGGTTCAACAAATTTAGCTTGCTGTAGTGTCAGATGACTCTGTCCACAAGCCAGGTTGATTTCATAGCCACTATAAGAGTTGGAGAGAAATCCACAAGCCAAAAAAGATGGTTTTGTGCAAAGAAACACCCTTCACTGAGCTTAAGTCAAGCAATGAAATATTCATAGGACACTACAGCAGTGGGCTCCCTGGCTGCCTCCTTATGGGAATCCAATAATACTGGAGACAGCCTTAATTCAATATTCAAAAAGCCTCTTTTTCTCTCCCTCTCTTTCCATCTCCTCGATGTCTCTTTGGGTTCAGAAGCCTTTTGGAAACCTCAGCTTTATGTGCTGGATGCCATTAGTGGAGAGAGAATGGTAGGAGGAATGTGGGGAGAAGGAGTGGGAGCACAAAGATGGGGATCACACACAGGACAACTGGGGATTTCTGGTCCCCAGGCAGCCTGAGGATGCTTGGCTGCAGGATCTGAGCCAGCTCTTCCCAAAAGCACATCTGCATGGCAGTTTTGGGGCAAGGCCCACACTTGTGCTCAGGCATGGCTGGTTAGGAGTCAGCTCTGGTCCAAGAGCTGTGTGACCATGGTTGTGTGCCCCTGTGTTCCCACAGACAGACTCACTGCAAAACAGGATGCCTGGCTCAGCTGCAGTGGATGTCAGCAGGGCTGAGACCATCTTTGGTTCGGCATCTATACTGCAAAAAGAAGGCACTGAAGAGGGAGCCTTTGTCCAGCAGCATGGACTGAAAATTGGGATAGTTGGGCCCAGGTGCTCACAGGGATAAAGTCCTGAAGACTCAGTGACACGGCTGCTGTTCACATGGACAGTCAGCATCAGCCAGGGTGAGGATGTGGATGCTGGCAGGGCTTGAATGAGCCATTTGGGTGCTTCCCAGTTGTTGCTGTCCCATAGCTCTCAATCCCTGACCTGGAAGAGCAAACCTGATATCCTCCTCTCCATTTCAGAAGGAAGCAGAGGTCATGTTTTGGGTGGAATTGCACTGAGCTAACCTCCAGAAGTCAACACTGACATACAGCTACTCCACACCAGGAGACGGGCACTGTTTCATGCTGCAGCTGGGTGGGAGGGAGCTGTAGCTCCACTGGTAGGACCTTTCTTCCAGTGTGGGAAGGGACAATACTGAGGGTTGTGACCAAAGCACCTCCAGCCATTGAGGGTCAAGGGAATTGCTTGCTGCCCCTCCAAATACAAAAATAAGGGTAACAAAAGATATGAGCTGTGGGACATAGCTTTCCACACCATCCTTGGGTGCGGGATGCTGTAGATGCTGAAGCTTCACATACCTCAGACAAATTCAGGGAAAAAAGTCCTCCATTTGTCATCTGTAGCTTTGAATAACAATGCTGTATACATGTTGCAGCAAAGTGAAGATTTAGAAGAGCAACAGCTTTCCTGGCACTTAGCACAGTATTCCCCCCACTCCCCACCCTGCCCAGAATTCTTTCCCAGAGAGTATTTAAAATCCAGTTATTTACTCCACAAGGAACTGGTTATTTGGTTTCTTCTGGCATCTCCCAGTCATGAATGCCCTCAAGCACATCAGTTCCAACCTTCAGAAAACCTTTCTATTAGCATTTGATCTTGTCAAGCTCTTTTTATAGCCACTTTTAAAGCTAAGTGGGAGCCACTAGAAGGTTACCTGCTATGCTGGAGCATGCAGACAGAGGCCAGATAGCAGGGCCAGGGTACAGTCTCTATGCAGGAGGCTCCAGAGCACCAATGATGGTACAAACAATTCACAAAAATTGGGAGAAATTAACAAAAGTCAGGTCCATGTTCATGTGCTAGGGTAAGGATGGAGAGTTCCATACTGCTCTGAGCTGCTTCCCATCTCCAAGGCACAGCAGGAATCCTTTGGGTAAAAGAAAGATGCTTATCCTGCTGGTATCATCACCCTGGTCTAGGGCCCGTGCTGGGGCATCCCACAGAAGGGGAGTGTGAGCAGGATGCCTGCAAGTCCTCTTGCACCTTCTTGAAGAGCCTGGCACTAGTGAGGCCCCAGCCAAGCTCCATCAGGAACCTGACATGCTGTCTCCCCTTACTGTGTCTTCCATGGCAGGAAAGAGATTTCTTCCTCTCTTCCTTGTTCTAGCATCTCCAGGCCTGATGCTGATCACGCAAACACAGTGAAGACACTCTGCCTCCTTACAGGTCTTACAAATTCTGGTTGCAGCTACACTTGCAATTATTTTAAGACTTTCTGGCCAAGAACCAGTCCCACAGATTATTGCTTTGGAGCCCACTTCCTTGGACATTTGGAGCCAGTGCAGGTCTCCTGATGGGATCTCAGGAAGCTTTGTCCCTTGATTCTTTGCTGGTTCTCCAGTTGCATTCAAGCCCTGTCACCCCATAACACTTCCTGCCCCATCTGCCAATGCCTTGGGGCCACCCCCTCCCCTTTGTGACTTCAAACCAGGTGAAACAGCTGGACTACATCTCCTAAGGGGAACAGGAACTTTCTGCTTCTGGAACACTTGGCACTGCCTGGCATCACCTGGTCCATGAAGAGGAGTGAAGGTACAGTGCACCCAAAGGAAGCTCTCAAAAGGCACTGCTGATTCACTGTCAAACAGGAATATGATAGTGTCAGACTCAAACTCTTCCCTGTCTGATGTAGAATCTTGGATACAGCATGGCAAACCACAACCCTAACACAGATACAGCAGCATTGTTGTGTGTCCAGGCTGGAGAGACAAGGCAGGTGTTTTATCCAATGGCAACATGTCCCTGGAGTAGGTATTTTCCTACTTGAAAACTAGTTGATTTGTGGTGAACATAGATTACAATGCTTGGTTTTCTCAGGTTTGGAGTCTTATACTTTAGCTCCCAGTTTCAGATGTCCAAAGTAGGCTTTTTCTAGTATATGTAGTATTGTTCCATGATGACTCTTGGTGAACACCAGGATACAGTTGATGGATCTTGCTGACTACACTGAGAACAGAAAGCAGAGACATGCATTGATGCTTCAAGTGGGAAAGAAAGGTATAAAGAACATCCAGACAAGGTTACATGGGAGATGCAGGAACAGGATATGGGGTCTACAGTTACAACTCCCTCATCTTGACCCATTTCTTCTCAAAGACAGCTTGAAAATCCTGAAGATCCCTCTTTGCTCAAAGCTCTTGGGCTGTTGATGGGTGAAGGACAAGCTCTGCCCCATGCAGCAATGGGTGCTGGGATATCCTCACAATCCCACCTGCTCCCAGTTTCTCCCTTGAGGAACCCCCTGAGGAGGTGGGGCTACACACAGGCCCATAAGCCTTCCAAGAAGACCTTTGCGAGGAATAATGCATCTGATGGATGTTGCCTGTCTGCATGAATCATCTGCCCGTAGGTCACGAATTACTCAGATGTGTGTGTTATCCCGAATTATTCCCTGATTCACGTGGCAGCTTACGCAGGAGTTCCTTGATTAGACTGATCAATATCAAATGACCTGGCTTGCTGGCCTGACCTTCTCATCCATGTCAGCCTCCAGGCCACAAACCATTCTTATCCAAAATCTTGACATCATGTTTAATTTTATCACCGTTGACGTTAACAGAGGTTAGTTAGGCTTGAGCACGCACTGGAAGTTAAGCTTTCCTGTACCAGGGCCTCCATGCATTTCCCAGCCCTGACGGATGACCTGAATTCAAGGATGCCTTTTCCCTGGCTTCGACAGGCTTCAGCTTGGCACATGCATAATTCCTGGAATAAGTTCTCCACCACTGATGATGAATCAATCATTTGCTTTCTGAACGTGTTCCACAGAATTCCCTCAGCCTTCAACATGCTGGCAGGCTTTCCCACCACAAAATGTGTTGGCCCTACAGCTTTTGGGATAGTGAGCACCCCATGTATAGTTTCTGTCTGGAAGCAAATGGATTTAAACATTTGAACTTTTGTGGGATGATCTTTTTCAGCAGATCTCAGACTTGGTGAGAGCCAGACTCAGCAGAAAAGCGTTAGTGGGTGGAGGGTGGTTGAGAAGGAAAGGAGCATAGGACTGGTGTATTGACATAGAGAGGGCTTTTACAGGTTCAGCAGAGCCCTGGCCTCATCTAAGTGGTTTGATGGAAAACCCGTGTGATGCTCAAGTTGAACACTCCTCATGTATCTGTCAGATTGTTTGGTTTGCTTTGTTGTGTAAAGCCAGAAAATCATCTGGGTGTGCTCTCTGGTGAGTGAAGAGACAAGCTATAGTTCAATCCAAGAGCTGATTTATCCCAGGTATTTAGGACAACTGGCACAGATGGGATGGATAACTCTCACATAGCTGCTCATTCAGTCTTTTGGTCATTGAGGGATACTGGACAATAGCTTTTGCTGCAATAACTAGCTTTTGGATAGCTGAAGCTAGATAAAATGAATCTTAACTCTTGGTGCCCACCTGCACCTCTGCAGATCTCTCCCACTGTCTTGAACATCCCATTCTCCAAGGTCCACTTCCACACATTATCCCCCACAGTTGCTGCATGAGGAAATCTGCACTTTCACAGCCAGCAGTGGGAGAGGAACAGGCAGAGCACCTCAACTCACAGGGCAAACTCAGAGGGCACCTCAACTCACAGGGCACCCCAACTCACAAGCCTTATTTGGCCTTTCCCACAGAGGATCCTTCTGCTGGGAACAGGGACTTCCCACAATATTTCCTTGTGCTTCACTAATTTTACTGGCAGAAAGCTGTTTCCTCCATTTTTCGTAACTTTTTCACTGCAGTTTAAACCAATTGCTTGTCACCTTTTTCTCACGAGAGTGTTTTTTTCCTTTTGGGGTGGTTTTGAATATATTTGGAGCCTGTTCCATCACACCCTCTTCTCAGTCTTCTCTGCTCTTGGTAAATTGCCTCAGTTCTCTGGTCTTCCCATGGTGGCTAGTTTTTCCACACTCACACTGTAAGTTTCCAGTATTTGTGAGGCCACAGAAAACCACGATTCATCCATCTCCACAAGCTGATTGTCAGCATCCAACAGAAGAGCCCAAAGCCAGACTAAGAGCAGCCTTGTAGAGAAGGACTTGGGGATAAGCAGTGGGTGATGTGCACTCACAGCCTCCCCTCTGAGGAAAGGCTGAGGGAACTGGGGTTGCTCAGCCTGGGAAACTCCAGGGAGACCTTATTGCAGCTTTTCAATATCTAAAGGAGACTTAAAAGAAAATGGAGACTTTTTACCAGACCATGTCATAATTTGACACGAGAGAATGGCTTCCAACTGACAGAGGGCAGATTGGATTAGATATTAGGAAGAAATTCTTAACTATGAGAGTGATGAGGCCTTGACACAAGTTGCCCAGAGAAGCCATGAATTTAATGCCCCATCCCTAGAAGTGTTCAAGGCCAGGCTGGATGGGGCTTGGAGCAATCCAGTCTAAGGTGTTGCAAGGGTTTGGAACAATATGATCTTTAAGGTCCATTCCAACCTAAACCATTCTGTGATCCTCAGACCATGATTTGGACTTCAGAAAGATGTCCCTGCATTCCTAAAGACACGCAACTCCAAAGCCTGGTAGGGAAGTTCAGTGGGGCAGGGGATCCCCAGCATCTCTGGAAATCCCATCACACCAGCTTGAGTGCCAAAAACAGGGCTGGGGGAAGCTGAAGTCTGAACATTGGCCCAGTGTGTGGGTGCTTATGTATTGGCATAATAGAGAACACATTTCCAAAATGGAATAAACCATTTTTTTGCCAATAAGTTTAATTGTTGAACACTGCCTCTCTTCAAATTATTCATGAACAGATGACAACTTTCTCTAATCATTACTCCTAATTATTCACTCCATCTCTCCTATTAACAACAGGCAGGCAGCAGATTGACAGTAAACAGCTCCATGCAATTATTTCGCTTACTGAAGTTTGAAACAGAACCAGTGTCAGGTATTTCTGATGGGGCACAGATTGCATGGCACATCCCTGCCTACCCACCACGTGGCTATGAAATCATAGAACTGCATTTCTGGTGTGAATGCCCTCATTTGCAATAGGAACACTTGCCAAAAAGCTGCTGGTTCCCAGGCTCAAAGGCATTTATTTGAATATCACTGAACAGTGAATGCAAAGAAGGACCAAAGCAAATGTATTTTACAGAGCTCAATAAATCACCAGCCTCAGCAGGAAACAGCTTTCTCCAGGTCCAAAGTGTATCTGTATGTTTACAATGAGAAAATTTCCCACCTGAAAATAGGAGTGATTTATTGCAAGGGTACGTGCAGAGTATCCAATATTTAATTAGCATGATGTCAATTAGCTACATCTGGTTTCCTCCATTCACACCATGATCTGAACATAATAAGGCACCTGAGCTGTATTTGCAACCCTCTGCCTTTCTTTCCTTGTTACCTGTGCAAAGATGCTGAGCAACACCACACCAGCAGTAAGTTACTTAAAGCTTAATGGTTTAAGGGCATTTGAGGTTGTAGCCCTAGATTTCACCTTTAGCAGGAAATAGAAATAGGAATCTCCTTTATGCACATAGAGACCTAAATTTAATGCCTTAAGGAAGGCAAAAATTGACTGCTCCCAAGCACGCACTCGTCCCCTGGAAGCAGCAGCTACAGTATTAACTCTGGAAAAAAATCCCTGCAAGAGGGAGGAAACGTACTGACTTCTGCTGGGGAGAGCTCCTGTCTTGGTTTTAAATTCACTCAAGATGCAGAGTTTATTCAATTATCAGCTGTCTTTAAACTGGAATGTGGCTTCACTCCAAATATCAGCTGGGCAGGGGAGATGATGACAACCAGGTTAACCCTTTGTTTACCTTCCAGCTAGACTGAGAGTGGGCAGCAGGATGGCACAGAGCAATTTGGCATACATCCACCATGCATCTCCAAAGTTAAAGCTTTTGTCTCAGTCCCTTACACACAGAAAAGGGATTTGACCCTGGCTATGCCTAGGAGGACAGGTGGGGGAAAAAAAATCCACGTGGTGTGCTACCCAATGGGAGGATGCTCTGTTCACAAGCCCCTTTTTGTAAGGAGACCTTATGCAGTACAAAGCACTCTCTGTCCTCAGGGGAGACGCAGGGCTGTAAAAACAAAGAGAGACACCAGGAAAGTGTCTGGTTCATTATTCCCCTCTGAAAAGCCCTCCAGCTTTTTAAAGGAAGTCTCTGGCTATGAGGGGGGTGTGGATTAAGATTGAGATTCATTAGAAGAGGCAAAGGGGAGAGCTGGCAAGATTTAAATCCTCCCCAAATGCCTTGGGAATCATGGAGGGTTTTGGGCTGGCAGCCGGGCCCACATGCCAGCAGATAGGGCTCCTGGGAGAGGTCAGAGCTGCAGCAGTATAGAACACTTTGCTCCTCTAGGATGCATCTGAGGGGCACCACTCCCATACAGGTTACTTTAATGCCACTGGTTTGCTGGGGCTGTAGAGCCAGGCTCACCTGTGGCTCTGGAGAGCAGCAAGAAGCTGGATAGAAAGCAAGCACCAACCAGTACAGGTTTTTGAGTGCTGCCCAAAGTCTATATTCAGCCATAAATACAAATTCTTCTGGAGTAACAAGGCTGTACTCTATTCGGGATGTTAAAGCCCAGATCTGCTGCTTGCTGGGAATCCCTTCTCTGTTACACTGTTCTCACTTGAAGCTCACAACACCATTCTTGCCTCTGGCTGCTGGCTGGGATGTTCCTGCAAAGCAAGATCTGCTCTTGAGAGAACCGGGAAGCAGAGCCCTTCCCGGCAGCAGGCAGAGAAGGGAAGCTGCATCTGTCCTCTGTGAGAAGGACGGTAAATGGCCTCTTGTCTTTGTCATTACCTCGCAGAGATGAGTCTGGGAAGCAGCAGGCTGCAATAACCGCGTACGGAGCATCTTCACGTGGGCTGAGTTTGCCCTCTGATGGCAAGCGCTGGTACTGAGAAGAAACAGCTCTCAAAACCGTGTTTTCCCTACTCCAGCTAATTGCCCTGATGCTAAAGTGGAATCTTAGAATGCTGCTGCCATGAAAGCACCCTCAGCTGCTGGGCTGAAGTTTTTCTCAGTGAGAGCAGCTTCTCCTTGGCCATGACAACCCAAATTGTGCCCTGCCTTACACAGGGCTGGTGGGGACATGGGTGGCAGAAGCCAACTGAAGCAGTGTAGGGATGCTACAGCAGCTCAAAGAGGGTAACAAGGTCACAGAAAGTTTTTTTATAGACTAGTTTAAAAAAGAAACAGAGAAACAAAGGAAAATAAACTACTATGAAGACAGGCTGGGAGAACTCGAGAGTTCAGCCTGAAGAAGAGAAGACCTCAGAAAGACCCCAGAGCCCCTTCCAGGGTCTAAAGGGGCTCCAGGAGAACTGCAGAGGGACTTTGGAAAAGAGCCTGGAGTAGCAGGACAAGGGGGAATGGCTTCACGCTAACAGAGGACAAGTTTAAATGGGATATTAGAAAGAAAATCTTCCCTATGAGGATGATGACACACTAGAACAGGTTTCCCAGAAAAGCAGTGATTGCCCCATCCCTGGAACTGTTCAAGGCCAGGCTGGATGAGGCTTGGAGGAACCTGGTCTAGTGAAAGTTATCCCTGCCTACGGCAAATAGAACCAGATAATCTTTAAGGTCCCCTTCAGTCCAAACCATTCTGAGATTCTATGACTTTCTACCAGACATCTACAGCTTACCCCAAACCAACTCTTTTGCGGGGGGAGGGTCTTGCAGCATTATCCTGCCACCCGTCACCCTGTGACCTGCCATCTACCCAGCCCAGCAAAGAGACAGCAGGCAGGGGAAGCAGCCAAGGACCTGAGGGCTGCCCCACACAGGGCACAAGCCAGGAGCCCAGCGTAGCCCCAGCACAGCAGGGCACTCATCAAAAAGGGTCCAACCTGAGCATAGCAGGGAGGCCTGGATTGTGGTAACAGAGTTCACCAGCTCCCAGACACAGCAGAGGAGTCAGGTTCTCCAGAGGCAGAGGACTGGAAACCAGCTACCAGCTAGAGGTCCCACTCATTGAGAGGGTTGGGCATCATCACCCTACATCCTAGGGAGCAGAGAAGTCCTGGCATTGCCCTAAATATAGTGCCTGGGCCAACTGCCAAAGGATGTGTGCGTGGAGGCCCCAGAGGAGGCTGCTTAAGGCAAGCAACACTTTTTGTGCCCACAAGGTCCTGACACCTGGCATGATGCTGCCTCTCCTCTATTTCTCTGCTGAAAGAGAGAAACTGTGGTTGCCCCAAGCCTGGGAGTGTTCAAGGCCAGACTGGACAGAGCGGAGAGCAACCTAGTCTAGTGGAAGGTATCCCTGCCCATGGAAAGGGGGACCTGGATGATCATTAAAGTCCCTTCCAACACAAACCATTCTGTGGTTCTATGACTTTTGCCTTCCATAATAATAAAGGAGTGAACTTTCAGAGATAGCTTTGAACATGCTCATGTTCAAAGACCCAAATGCAGTCCACTAAACAGACATTTCATACTGTAAGGGCACATAACTACATCAATGCCATCATATTTTGTGGGACAGAAATCAGCCTAGACAGAGATAGATACTAAATCATATTTATTAAAACTATTATTACAGTTAGACAAGAAGGTAATTAGGTCGTGGTTGTATTTCAACATGGTGCATTGTCGGAGTAGGAGTGACAAGAGAGGCTGAGTTTGGCCAGGTTTGGGGGGTGTCAATGGCAGATAATCACTGCTCCAGCTGCAGTCAACTTTAGAACTAGAAGACTTTTTCTATGCTCTTTTTCCTGATACAACACACAGGTAACTCCAGTAAGTAGCATCTAACCTTCCCTTAGGCTGCATACATGGATTGTGGAACTGGTAATGCAAGGTAACCCCAGGAAAGAAGTGTCTCCAGGAGCCAGAGGCTGCTCTGGATGAACCTGGCAGTGAAAAGAAGGGATTCACTCAGAGGGTCTCCAAGAGTTTCTTAATGGTATCCTAAAGCTCAGGAATCAGGGAGATCTTCCCCAGGTATTGAAGTGCTGGGTGTCACACTCATTGCCAGGGCTGTGGGTGTAGGGGATGCTGTGAAGGCCAGTTATGTATAGGCATAAGTGGTCATATATTTGATCTTTAACAGCTCTTGCCTGTGTCATTTTTTCCTCCCTGGAGCAGTCAGTAATGGCATCAGCAAGACTTTTCAAGGATCAGCCAGCATTTCAGTGTGAAGCATGGGGTTGTGCTATTGCCAATACTACGGCTTACTGCTTTTGAAATTCCATTGTAGACCCTCATCCATAAAGCTTTTGATCCCTCTGGAAGAGAAGGAAATGAGACTTACCTTTCTCTTACCAACAGAAAATAAGATGCACACAGACACCAACAGCCAAGTTGAAAGAAAGGTCTAAATAACAGCAATTCACTTTTGCTTCCACTGAAAACAAGGGGAATCACTACATTTCAATGACTTCATGGAGCTAGTCTTGAGACCTGCCAGCCAGAAAGCTATTTACAGAAAGCAGGGGAACCCAATGGCAAAAAAAAAAAAAAAAAAAAAAAAAAAAAAAAAAAAAACCAAAAAAAAAAAAAAAAAAAAAAAAAAAAAAAAAAAAAANAAAAAAAAAAAAAAAAAAATCCAAACTCAAAAGAAAGCACCAAAAAAAGCCCCCAACCCCAACCCTATATTAAAAAATGTTTTTAATAGCGGCAACAAAGAGTTAAATCATGGGAGTGACTCGTGACTCTAATGGCAGATGTCAGCTTGTAAAGGTGAGACTGCTGACCTGGATCTCACAGGGACTCTGCCTTTGAATTTCCTGCCTTTAATCAAATTCCTCAGAGACATTTTGGGTTTTGCTGACTGCCTTGGCCATTCTTCCCAACATGAGGGGTAAACATACAGAGGCAAATACCCAATGGTATTCCAGCACCTCTGAGAGGGGAGGTCAGGAGGAGCACTTCACAGCTCTACCCCTTCAGCTGCGTCTCCAGGATAAACTCAGAGCTGTGTTTTGCTTTGCTGTCTTTGCGACATTTATCATTCAGCATCCCTGCCAGCCTGCTGCATGCCTGGGAGGTCCTGACCAATACTGCCTACTTGAAGCACCTTTTTTTTTTCACTCAGACCAGTTTTACCAGCTCCCAATACTGGTTTTACGGCTCACTCTGCTATCCCTACTGGGAGCAGTGCTGCAGCACTGATCTTTTTGGGCATTTTCCCATACCTGGGTTTAGGATTACCCTCCTCAGGGAATGCCCAAGTGTTTCACCAGCTGCCTCCTCAACTCTAGACAGCAAAGCTGACTGCAGAAAATACAGTTACTCAATGCAAAAAAGGCAATATGTTTCCATAGGCTGTTGAAAGAGAAATGAAAGAGAACAGCAGGTATCTCTCCACAGTACTTCTGGCCAAGCCAAGGAGTTGACAAGGGCTGTGTTTCATTAACTTTTCAGTTTGGCTTGCAAAAGGTTGGGTCTGGGGGAAACATTTCTCCTAACACCCAAAACATCTTTGAGGCATCTTTTTTCAACACTTTACTAATTAACTTGTACAGAAACTGGTCTGCCCTTGCTCTGTAAAACTCAGGCCTGCTGTTGGGACACTGGAACCCAACAGGCTGTGGTCCTCACCATTGGGATTCCCACCCACCCAGGCAGCAGAGAGCTGGCTCAAACCTGGGAAAAGCTATTCACTCATCACCAGATATCTTTCACAGAACCACGGAAACATTTAGGTTGGAAAATACCTCCAAGATCATTGAGTCCAACCTGTGACTGATCACCACCTTTGTACACGCTCAGACAATCGGGGTCACCAGCTGTAGCAG